>APFE031348616.1:290109-412406 GCA_000404065.3 Pinus taeda
TTTTTTTTTTATTTTTTTAAATTAATAGCATAACGTGCTATTAAAATACCTCAAAGTACCACACTTCAAAGAACAAAGGCCATAGGACACGAGAAACGAGGGGAAATCAAGCTAAACCTAGGGCGGGGAAGAAAGGAAGAAAATGACTAGGAAGAGATGGCTGGGACCCAACAAATACTGATTTCTAGCCATCCTCTCTATTGAGATTGTTCGGCCTTCTTTCAATCTCAAGGGCTTCCCTACATTTTCGGTGATGGAATTGCAAAACTCTAGCAATAACACTAGCCTCCTCAATATAGACATTATGATTGGTTTTCTCCACATGCTCAGCTAAAGCAGAAGACTTGGTTCTCCTATGCTTTAGGTCAACTGCCTGCTCACTAATCCTTAAAAAAAAAAAAAGTAGAATAATCTTGTGATTAATCTATGATAATATACTATTCTTAACCCATAAATAAATGGATAATTAATTTTAAACATTAAAATATTCATTCTAACCCTTAAATTGCTCTAATATTTAAATATTTAATAACTAACTATTAATTTTAAATTAATTTATTTTATCATTAATTTATTTAAATATAATTTTATAATATAAGATATTTCTTAACTTATTATAATAATATAAACTAAATTTGTTATATATTACTCTAATATTTATATAAGTAATAACCTTTATAACTCACTATTAATTACTCTATTATTTATATATGTGGTAACTTTTATAACTAACTATTAATTTAAATTAATTAATTTATTTATAATTATGAGTTTATAAAATGGTCCCTTTACTAAGAATATAACTAACTATTAATTGAATTCATTTAATTAAATAGAAGTTATGCCCCTAATCCTATCCAACTAGCCATTTTCCTAGTCAAATTTAGTCGTTAGTCAGTATAGCCGTTACCTGCTCAAGAAATATAGTCGTTGGTTGTTTTGCTCTAACTATTTAATACGCATAGCTAGATCTGATACTTCAACTTGTCCTAACGATGAACCACATTGGTTGGTTCAAAATGCGTCACAAATGAAATATCATGTGATTTACGCCGAAAAATCTCTCATAAACTTGATATGGATCACAGAAGCCTCAATTCAACTAATGGAAGCACAACTTGACATGGATCTCACCAAAGCACAAGAATAAATGTTGTAAGAATTAAATGTGATTAATGATTACATAATGCAAGCCATATTACACACTGAAGTGGTTCAACTATAAAGAAATATGTAGCATGATAATCATATGAAGACAAAAGCCTTTCACGAGGGTGATTGGGCCTCTTGTATGACTCTACTTTCAAGGATTTTAAGGGGAATTTCACAACTAAATGGATGGGACCTTATCTGGTTGAGAAATTTCATGATAATGGTTTAGTCTAGATAAGAAAAATATATAACAACAATATTCCACTTTTGGTGAATGGTTACTGACTGAAGTTCTGCAAGAAGACTGTCTCAAGGGCCAAATTTACTAATTTAATAAGAAAATAGATGAACGCGATTGTGAAGATCAAAACTCCCAATTCATTCAACCTATGATTAGAAAATAAAAGAGGAAAAAATAAAAATAAAAATAAAAAAAAGAGGAAAAGATCCCTCCAGTGAAAACCTCCTTTGTGGAAATTAGGAAAGGCTCATTAGCTAAAAACCTCCTTGAGGCAGCTAGTGAACTTGACAAAAAGTAAAGAAAAATATAATAAATATGCCCAAGTGTAAACTTCCTCTAACGAATCTAAGGCAACCCTAATTATACCTCCATGAGGTATCTAGTAGGCCTCAAATAAAAAACAAAAAAAGAAAAAGAGAAAGATGAGAAAAAAAGAAAAATATAAAAATGAGAATTGTTTTACTTTGATAAATGTGTAGGTATCACAAAAAAGGAAATAAAAAATATATAATAGGTAGCCATCCTGCACATATAAATGCAAGAACCAATACATTCATTCTGAGAATAATAAAGGAAGCCTCCGCACAACATTTTTCATTCACTACCTCATTTCATCGTTTCCAAGTCCTCTTCAATTATTTTTTACCACTTTCTTGAGTTGTTATAGGAAAGTCTTGTAATGCTACAAGATGTCACAAAATCAATAAAAAAAACAAGTTAAAGGTTTTCATATTTGTACACAATGAAGAGGAATAAACGACCTCCTAACACTCATCCACTGTATCAACATGTCTCACCTCTCATTTATTCCTTCATTGTCTATCATTTTCTATATAAAACAACTCAAAATATTCGTTTTTTCCCTCTCATTCACTACTAAATTTCCAATCCCACCACTAGCCCATATTTGAATTATCAAAACCCTATGGTGTCTCAAAAATATAAAACGATGAGCGAGAGGAGCCTTTATGACTGCTACAAGAGACTACATTGTCCTATAGTAACCTTCAAAGACCCTACAACCCCAATTATCTAGTAGTAGTAGAATCATCAAAGTCTCCAGCGGTACCATCAAGATCACCAAAAACAACAAAAGGAACATCAAAATGTCCAGTAGATGCATCAAAATAACAAAAACAAAGCATCAAATTCCCCAATAGAAGCATCAGGATTACCACCAATAGCCTCAAGTCAACAACAACATCATCTACATCACCACAGAAGAATTAAAGGTAAGGCACCAAGTATGCATCTCTAAACCTCGCCCTTCAAATTTATTCTAAGAATGAGAAAATTGAAAAGTGTCAAAGGAAGAGGAATTTATAGCCAAACCTAGATTGGAGGAGGTCTCGATGAAATCTAGAAAAATACTTCACTTTTCCACCAAGACATGCCACACATGTGGAAGAGAACAAGAAAAGAGTTGAGAAGGATTTGAAAAAGTGGATTTCTATCATTTACTTATGATAGAAGATAGAGTATGAGGAATTAGGTGGGGGACAACTCATCATTGCACTCTCAAGTCCCTGCCATCAACCTCAAATGGAGTTCACTTACCTCAACCACTCCAATTTTTTTTTTCATGAATTATTATCTAAAATCCCAACAAGGACCCGCCATTAGTACAAGATCTCGACAAGGAGACTTATCTTCGAAAAATGATTTGTTATTATAAGAACCTACATACATTTCTATAGGAAACCACAACCTTTTGCATGAGATAAATAGATTGTTATACAAGGTCAATTTTTTGGTCAAAACGGCCACGAAATCCTTGCATGAATTAAAATGAAAATGGGATATTCAAAATAAATATAAGTAAAATTTCTCCCCACTCACATTTTGCTTAAGTGCTCAAATTATCTTAGTTCTTCAGGAAACTTGTATCTATGACATAGTTTTAATTAAATAGTGAAGTGATTGGGTAGTCTTGTTGTTTTTAAGAACACCATTTGACAAATGGTGATTATGTTGCATGGGTATTTAGTTTATAGTCTTCTCCTTTTCTATCCTTGAAAAAATTGCACATCTATCCTCTCCTACATGATCATTTGTTTCCAAAACAAACCCTAACTCTTGTAGCAGCATAGGACTAATGCTCCATTATACAAAATTATCTTTCACAAATACTTAAAAACATGGGAGGATGTTTTAATAAAAGAGAAACAAAAAACCTCCAATATTCATCAAAACCCTTTCACAAATACGTAAAAACATGGGAGGATGTTTTAATAGAAGAGAAACAAAAAAAACCTCCAGGATTTATCAAAACCCTGAAGTCAGAGGTATCTTAGAAAATTGCAATTTGATATGGTTCTTTGAAAGGTTGAGAGGATATGATGATGATATTTCTTTGTACTTGGACTTAAACCTCCAACATCTTGAAGGACATGAAATGTTTACTACAGTTAAAGGTTTAATTACATATCTTGATAAAAATCTCATTAGCGGAGTCACAAACCTTCGTAATGGGATTAATGGAGCAAGGAAGAAAGGCATTAAGCAAAAAGTTCTACGAAAGAATATTTTTCTCCTTGATTAATATCCTAAAGAAGATAATTATGGAATAAGGGGAGAAATATTACCACATCAATGGGATGTGGTGGCATATCACATCTTAATATACATTTCTTGTGAAGGGAAATCAACCATTGTATATGCCTATCAATTCAAACTCCTACACCAACTCAAATTCCAAGCTAATTTACATGTCCATAAACATCTTGGCATCTCACATTTTCTCCTTCAATCCATGAAGGAAATGAGCACAAAAATAAAGGAAGTGATGAGCGTCTTAAATCGGTACAAATCAAGGCACATCTAGCCATCCTTCAAAATACATTTACCTCTCTCTTTGCATTTGATGAAACCTCTTTGGACTATAATGTGTTCATTAGGGAGGTTAAGGAATATTTGTCATATTTTGTAGCCTAACATGTTGAATGTGCAAGAAAGAAGAATTTGTTGTGTGAGAGTACATTGGAGACCAACTGGAGGAAACATAGGAGGTTAATTCCCTGCATTAACATACCAACACATTGTCTAGATATTGTGCAGTTACTATGCTTGGTGGTTGTGAGGATCTCAAGAGATTGGATCCACTTTTATAGAATTTTCAAAAGGAGCAAACCCTCCTTCCAAGGAGGATACCCACTCACTCATTTTGAAACTAAATGAGCCCAAGAGCTCAGTAGGATTCGACTTTTTAGAGGAGCATAGTGACTTCTAGAGATAGAGCTTGTTACATATGATTTCATTTTCTATGTCATGTATTTGAACACTATATAATCCTAAATGAAAATAATGTTGTTGCTTTCAGTCTAAGTGTGTTTCCAGAGGGTTGATTTCCCTTGGGTTAGGGCACAACCCAAGCACTCAGGTCTCTCTCTTGTGCATTTCTGCTATGGATTTTCTTCTTTTCACTTAGTTGGTTATGTGTCTTTTTTGTAAGATCTGTTTATATGAAAATGTTTTTCCTTTGCAGAATTATTTGTCACTTCCCTTAAAAGTGTGCTTGTAGGCTTTGTAATGGCGAGCACAAAAATATAGTTCTTTTTCTCTTAATGCAATAGTTAGATGTTGGTTTAAATTCAACTCATCCTTTCCTTTACCATTTGAATTTTTGCAATGAGTATTTTTGGTATTCTTTAGGTCTTGATATGTTGTTAGTAAAATAACCTATTTGTGTGCAGGTTATACCTACTAGATTGTAGGGAAAAGCAACATTATTTTCATTTTCATATCCACCATTTTCCTTGAAATGTTCCTTCCATTATCATCAATTTATTCTAGAAGTTCTACACACAGAAATTACATCACTTATTTACTAGAGGCTATTAGTTTTCATTTTCTCTTGTAAAAGATCGACACTTGATGAGAACTAAGCTTGGAAAGGTCTCCCATACCCTTCTCCAACCTTCTCCCATATTTCCCTACCTTCAAATCCTTTTTAAATCCCTTTGAATGTTCTCGAATGAAATCCTTTAGCAATACAGGGCATCTCGTATGATCTGGATTTACAAACAAATGAAATGAAATATAGATTTAAATAGAACATAGAAATACAGCGAAAGAACATAACTTTAATTAATTAATAATAAGTATTGATTTTTGTTTACATGTAGAATGGAACAAACTAACTCGGGTGATGGTAGCTTATCTCTGAGAAGATATGTGATGGATACATACCTTCTGAACTATGTTACAATGACGTTCAAGGGCCTTTTTATCATAAATAATAAGTGTGAAACCCTAAGCCTAGGAGATGAAGTGCCAAAGGTTTTAGGCCCCATTGGGGTAAGATGGACCACCAATTTCCTGGGGTCGTAACTTTTTCATACGATCTCTATTTGGATATCATAATACATCATTTGAAAGATATCCATAAGGAGACAAAAGATGAATTTGTTAACTAGATTTTGACACTTTTCTGGTCTCTCCATTTTCCCATAAAATGGCCTTTTAGGACCTCAATATGACTCTAGAAGTTTAGGACCCAAAAAATTGCCAGAAATAGAAGTTGTGTTAGAATTAAGGTAATCGAAAAGAAAAAATGTTGGGGCTCCAAGTGGAATAGATGGGTGGCCACCAATATCCACCTCGATTAGTCCTACCGCCTTAGGAAGAAATTTTCCCCATTCTGTTGAGTGTCTCCATGAGATGGGGAGACTTCAGCTAAAATCGGTCCTTACTGAGCAGCTTGCCTTGGTGTAGGAGCTAGCCAACTTTGAAAACCCGATATTATTGGATCCTCTCTTGGAAAGTATGATTAATTTGTGCGTCAATGATCCAGTCAACTGTGGCTTATTTAATGTAATACAGGTTGAGCTCTGTTGGTTTTAGCTGCTGAAAATGTCTGATGTGTCAAACAATGGTGGAAAATATGGCCAAAGACAGTCCACATTGAACACTGGGTGAAACCCAAGGATTGGGGGAACGTTGATCTCGAAATAATCGTCACCCATAGCCTTGGTGATGGTGTACTAACCATATCAAAGTGGTCAAAGCTTCTAATGGAATCTAGTAAGGTGTTCCTTCTGCCAATGTAACTAAACTTTTTCACCCACTTGAGACTAATGTGGCACGCGATGTTGATCATGACATTGTTTGTACATGTAATTTCATTCTGGATGCGTTCAATAACTCTGGTGGTTTTATCATCTTTGGACTAAACCTGTGTATATTCTTCCTATGTATCTGCAAGAAGCATTGCAAAATCAATCGAACACAATGGTTCAAATCCCATGCCCACTTGAAAGGGGATGTGGCTATTTGAACTATGGAGAGCTCTGTTATAGTTGTGTTGCACATAGGGAAGACTCTTGTCCCATATTTATGGATTTTTGGAGTTATACATGCATAGTATGTGTATTATCATCCTGTTGACAACCTATGTATGACCATTAGTTTGTGGATGGAATGCAATTAACTTAGTGATGCTAGTGTCTAATAACAGCCAGAGGATCGACTAGAATGTGCTCAAGAACCTACTATCCCAATCTAATATAATGGTATGTGGAATCCAAAAATCAACCCACACTCATTCGAAGAATATTTTGGTAGTGTCTTTCATTGTGATGATCTTGTTGTAGGCCATCAATATAGCCATATTAGAAAATCTATCGATGACAACAAATACATAGTCATTACAATGCTTGGTAGAAATGAGGCCAAACATATAGCCCATGGAGATGGATTACCAAGGTCGGCTAGGATAGGAAGATGAGTATACAAGCCTTGCTTCTTAATTATTGGCTTGGCTATGCCATAGGCAGTGCAAGATCTGATATATTTTCCAACATCCTGTCAAAATTTTGGCCAATAAAAATATTTCGTACTACAACGATCTTCACAACACCAAAGTGTTCTGCGACCTTGTTGTAATGTTCCTCCCAAATCAACTTAGAACATTCACTAGAAAAAAAAAAGATGTCCCAGATAACAAAACAATCCATCCTAAAGGTGGAAGTTTGGAATTTCCTTTCCATCCATCACAATCTTGTAGGTGACAGTGAAATCCAAGTCATTTTCATATAGTTGTGGCCATTGAGAGGTTTCATTCCTACAAGAGTTGAGATGTGTAGTTAGTTCCACAATTGGGGGTTAATTGAGGAAGTATACAACATGATTGATGTTTCCCTTCTTGTACTTTATGTTTAGATGTAATTGTAGTAGGTAGGTGTACCATTTATGATGGCGATCATTATGAAACTTCCCCTATGTCTGCATAAATTGAAGAGGTCGGTGATCTATGTGCATGATCATCTCCTTCCACATAATATAATTCATCCATTGTCAGGAGGCCTACATGATAGATTACATCTCCTTATCATAGGTGTTGTACCTATGAACAATATAAGAGAGTGTCTCACTATCATATGCCACCAGGTGTTGTTGCTGGGTGAGGGTTGTACCAATACCATAATATGAGGCATTTGTCTCAATATCAAATGGTTATTGTGGGTCTGGAAAGGTTAGGAATGATGTAGAGAAAAGAAGGTGTTTTAGTTCAACAAATTCCTTCTACTATGCCACACACCAAAAAAACTTCACTTTTTCTCTACCCTTGGTAGATTAAATCAATAGCCAAATAATATGAGATAATCCCAACACGAATCTCTAGTAGAAATTTGTAAGGCCAAAGAAGTTGTGAAGCTCTGTCATAGTCATCGACGTTCACCAATCTGGATCGAATTGGATCTGAGACGAATTCACAACATTTCGTGCTCATCGATTATGTAGCCCAAATATTGGACCTGGTCCATGCCAAATGACCACTTCTCCAACTTGGCACATAGCTTGTGCTGCCATAGGTTTGAAGGACATGAAAAAAATGTTGCAAGTGATATTCCCAACTGTTGTTGAAGATGAGGATGTAATCCAAATATACAACCATGAAAGAGTTGGTGAAAGGCCGCAATATGTCATTCATCAACTCCATAAAATTTGCAGGGGCCAACATAAAGGGCATGACCAACCACTCAAAAATTCCCTCCTTGGATTTGAAGGTGTTCTTTCAGACATATGTGGGCTCTACTGGAACTTGTTGATATCCATACATCAAATCAATATTGTTGAAGTACTTGTCCCCCTTAAACTAGTGAAGAAGTTCATTAATCCGTGGGATCGAGTGAGTGTTCTTAAAAATGATTTTATTCAGTTCTTGATAATCATTACAGAGTCTCCAGGTCCCATCCTTCTTCTACACGAGTATAATTTGGTTCCCACAAGGTGAAGAGCTTGGTCGAATGTGCTATTTTTGTAATAGCTCCTACATTTGTTCCTTGATTTCGTCATTTTCCATAAGAGAGTAATGATATATTCTCCCATTGGGTAGAGGGTATTCGAGAGTCAGATCAATCGAGTGCTTGACCTGATAGTGCAAGGGTACTCCTATGGTCGAGGAGAAGATGTCCATGCATTCTTCCATGACCTTATAAACTTGCTTCTATTGCACAAAGGGACCCTTTCCAAGGGCCTTGGATGTGGCCACAATCTTTCCCTTACTTTGAGAACGAATCAGAGAAAAAAAATAATAATAATAATAATAATAATAAAATAATTAAAAAGTTAAAAAATTAAATTAATAAATAAATAAATAAATAAAATCTCGGTCTAGGAGATGATCATATTACATTTCCTACTAGATATTAAAGAGATGGTGGTAGGTAGGGCTACCTCTTGTATACTGTATTATTTATTTCATAAAGTAAAATAAAATGTGAGACCTATACTCATACAAAACATGACACTTCAAAAAATATGGTTGGTCTAATAGAACGTCACAAACTTCAAGAGGAACAACACCACATAGTACCTCATTCGTGAAGGGCTTGATGCTATAGGGAAGGAAGCACTGTTGGCTAAAATGAAGACATCATCCTTGGTGGAGCTATCTGATGGTATATGGTTGTGGGTGTGGTGTGGTCAACAACCACTTAACAACCTCTACTAAGATGAGATTCATTTGGATCCCACTATTGATAATGAACTAGAGTGGAGAACCCTTCACCCACATCTGTGAATGAAAGAGACGCTCCCCCTCCCTTGGATATTCGGGCTCATAAAGTAATAATAAAATGTGAGACCTATACTCATACAAAACATGACACTTCAAAAAATATGGTTGGTCTAATAGAACGTCACAAACTTCAAGAGGAACAACATCACATAGTACCTCATTCGTGAAGGGCTTGATGCTATAGGGAAGGAAGCACTGTTGGCTAAAATGAAGATATCATCCTTGGTGGAGCTATCTGATGGTATATGGTTGTGGGTGTGGTGTGGTCAACAGGCCCAACCACTTAACAAACTCTACTAAGATGAGATTCATTTGGATCCCACTATTGATAATGAACTAGAGTGGAGAACCCTTCACCCACATCTGTGAATGAAAGAGACGCTCCCCCTCCTTTGGACCTTCGTAGTGGAAATAGTGGCACTAGGATCTATGTTAATAATCTTCTTGCACTTTTCATTCCCCTTGTTAGGTTCTACCTCAAAATCAAAACATGCATAAGACTCTGAGTCTTTTAGATCAACCACCAATCACTGCTTGGCATGAAACTCATTTGTGTTTTGGATGCGACTCTTGTGGAACTCACACCACTTTCTTATGTCCTTCTTTGTCTTCGTGGTGTCATTATTTGCTTGTGGCTACGATGGGTTATCCTGGGTCATTCCACCTTGGCTCTATCCTTTGTTCTGCAGTTTGGGAGTGATCTTCCCTACTTCATATTCTCATATCCAAAGTCGCATTTCTTTTGATTAAAATTTTGTTCAATGTTAGCAATATATTGGTATGTTGCACCAAGAAAGGATATGCCAAGGAATTATTCTTCCTCCTGAATTCATTTGTGTAGAAATACATGGTTCTTAAGCACCAAATGTCGCTTAGAGTATTTGATACCCAACTTTATGTGCAGATTATGAAAAATATTTATGATATCATGCATATCTTGGTCCCTTTGCTATTGTAGTGTTTTCTATTGTATGTACTTATCTTCATAGCTCCCCACACAATAATATTATTCCTTGATAATGTCTTGGAAAGAGTTCCAAGATGGTGTGGTTATAAACAGAGAGGATTCCTTTACCTTTTTCTCAAAGTAAGTTTCCTACTAGTCCTTGACACAAGGTGCAACCTTATGCATTGAAAAAGTAATATTTTCCCTATCGGAGAAACTATGGACCGAAAAATATCCTTCCAACAGACTTAACCATTTATCTACAATATCTGCATCTATCTAACCTTCAAATATAGGGATATCAAAGTTACCTTGAAGGGTACGGTGCCTCCAAATTGACTACTGTATGAAGATGCATCGCATGTTAGCATCTTCCAAAGAATTTGAGAAATTTTGTCCATCGTCTCATTCCTTTATCACTTGAGGGTTTATTCGAACAACAATTTGATAAGATATCCTACTCTCTATAAGTCTTTCTTTTCTTCCACCATGGGAGGTCATCAGTGTCGAAGGGGACTGTCTTTCAAGGTCTTAACCAATTCAAGTCCAAAATCCTTATACTCAGACCTCATTAGGGACATTCATAGAAAAATAAAGAAAGAACAGACCACCTTGATACCACTGATCTAGATTTATGAAGGAATGAAATGAATTACAGATTTAAGCAAAAAAAAAAGATACAACGAAAGAAAGAAACTTCAATTACTTAATAATAAGTACTGGCAATTGTTTACATGCAGAATGGAACAAACTATCTAAAGTGTTGGGAACAGGATCCCCCAAGGACAGTTTTGGGGCTAAAAGCCCATGTTTTGGGTCAATTTTGTAATAAAATTGTAAAGTCTCCACATTTTGCGTTCATGGAGCATGAAGGTGTCATGAGTCATAAAGGGTTGTCCGCCCTTATTTTTTGTAGAGTTTAAAGTCAGCTATAAAGATCCACCCATCGTCCACGGACCATGGGATTGTATAAAAAGGAGATAATTAAGTAAGCTCTAAGTAGCTTTGGAAGAAAGGACAAGTCTTTGATTCTTGGTAGAGAAGTCTAAGTGTTTCAGGTCTTAGCGTAGGTAGAGGCTCTACAGCTGAGTGTGCAGAGGCCTAGGGTGGAAGTCCGCAGCTCAGTGTGCGGACCCCTAAAGCTATGTGCGCAGGGTAGATAGAGTCTATAATAATATGAAGATATCAATAAAGAGAAGTATTCTACAAATTATGTGTATTTATTTCTTGTTAAGGCATCTGGTTATATTTCATTTTAGGTTTCATTTACAATGTTTATGTGATGTGCGAATATATGTGATTATATTGGCTAATTGAACACAAGTAAGAATATCATTTTATGCGGCGCTAACTGTGATTGTTTAGTAAGATAAGTAAAAAACATAAGATAATTTGGGAACACATACAATACACTGTCATAACAGCGTGAAAGTACCTGGGTCGCAGGTTAAGGCTGCGTGAAGGTCAATTGTACACCTTCATGGAGGTAAAGAAGGGCGAAATAAAGGGGTAGATTGACATAGCCCTAAAGCATAGTGACTTGCATGGAAGTAGGAGCAAAGGGTATAAATTGACATCATGATCATCTCAGGGTGCGAAAACATGGTTCCAGCATCCCCCCATACTTCTTTGGGTGAGACTTCTATCTGCGCTCTGCGAGCTGATGCTGAAAAGGCCAGTAGTGTAGGGATTCATTTGGCTCACTAACGTTGAACCTGGGTCTGGCCCCACACAGCCAAAAAATGGTTTTGTTGCTGAGACAGAAATCTGCATAAGAGATGTGTGATGTCGTATCACTAGAATCCAACTAAGAAAGAGATCAAAGATTGGCTCAATAGGAAGATCCACAAATTCATAGCGCAGGAGAAAAGGAATATATGACTGATAAAGGAACAATGGCTGGACATGTACTTATATACTGAAATCCACGAGATATTTTTATGTTCCTTTCTAGTTGAGTTATACGAGTGGATTGCAAAGCTAGCAGATAGCCAAGGAAGGTGGAGACTTGACAGTTCTATTGTCTGGACTGCAGAGTTAGTACAAAGACTGGAAACCTCTAAGGATAAGATCGCTCATCCTATCGATCATTGGCTCGATTGCATCATAGGAGGATTTATGACGGAATTCACGGTCAATACCTTAGTTAGTTACAGTGAGGCAGGGTGGTGCTTTTTCAAAGTTCTACGAGGTAAGTACTTGATGTCTTTGAATATCTGAATTAAGATGTTATTGTGTGAAAAGCGGGTTATGCAACTACTTTTATGTTCAGAGCTACGCAAAGTGGAAAGGCTTATAGAAACAAAGGAAGAAAGGGTCCTAAATATAGCCTTCTGATTTCACCTCCATTGGGTGACAAAGAGGGAGTAGCGTAGGCTTCTCCGTGAAGTGTAATTCAGCTAATAAGGCAGGGTTTCTTGTGACTTCCACCTCCACCCACACCACCTCCAACTTCACCACCATTAGCTCCAACTTCACCCATACCACCACCACCTCCACCACAGTTCAACAAGGAAAATGTAGTGAAGTTGCCTTTGTTTAAGGGCTTGGGAAATGAGGACCCGGACCAGTTTTGGTTCATTGTGAAAGCTGTATGGGAAGCTCAGGGCATCACAGATGACCATATGAAGAAGGCGACATTGGCTAGTGCTTTGTAAGATTGCACGCTAACCTGGTACATCAAGTACTCTAACGATAACCCAAACGCTTGGGTGGTAGAAATTCAAACCACGATGAATAAAGAGTTCAGTAGGCCTAAATCTGAGGAACAGTCGATTGTGGGGTTCAAGGAAATCATGATGAAACCAGGCTAGACAACTTGGGAATTATATAAGAGGTTGAAGTGTAAAATCTACAAAGCTAATATGAACTTAACAGAGGGACAGCACTGCGAGTGGTTCGTGGCTTCGCTCCTCCCACACCTAAGGGTTGCACTGTCACAACAAAAGATTACAACTCAGGCAGAGGCCTTGGAGATTGCAATGAGGCTGCATAAAATGCCGAGGCAAGATCCAAATCTGGGGGTTCAGTAGATCCATGCGTAGTTGAAAAGTATTTGCCTTGAAATGAAAAGTTTAAAGCAAGATAGAACAGTTCAACTGAAGGTGCACAAAGAGATATGGTGCCTAAAATGTAAAGGTCAGGGACATGACAAAGGCCATTGCTCGGTCTTTTCTAGCTATCTTGTAGGAGGAGGATCGATGCCTTTGAGGCTAGAAGCCCAAGCAGGACTGAGCACGGGGCCTGTCTCATGGTGCTCTACATGTCAGATAGTAGGGAAACATACAACGAATAACTGTCATTTGTTGTAGAAGTTTGTACAAAGACTACAACAACCATTCTGTAACTTCTGCAGGTCGGTAGGGCATGACGAGTGCAACTACAAAAGTTATGATTTGATGATGGACAGAATGCATGCCTATAGGGTTCAAGTAGAAATGCAACCCCCTGACCAGAGTGTTGGGATGGTGAGAACATGATTTCAGGGGCACATATGAGGCCGATGCGGAAGAGGACCTCGGCGAGCTTGGGGACAACTAATTTACTATAACTGTGGAGGACCAGGACACTATACCCACGAATGCACTAACCCAATGTGTCCTTCGTACAAGTACTGTACTCAGTTTTATTATGATACAGAGTATTGTCCTACATTGATAGCAAGGATACACGACAAAGGGGTGTTACCACCCCATCCGACTCAAAACCTGTAGATGTTGAGGGCCAAGCCTCACGAAGAGGATCTGAATGTGAATATACTGCTCCAAAGTGGAATTACAATGGCTGATGATAATTGGAAACAACTCGAAGGTAGTGTATGTGTTCGCAAAGCTCTGGAAAAGGAGGTTGAATTTGATTTGGAGCGTGCACGTGAAACATTCATGGAAGAAAAGAAGAGCCTCACTGAGGCCTCTACCTCTGGGAGCAAGGATAAGCCTAATTAGGAAATGGACCCTTCTATGATTACGAACTTTCTAGAGACTTGCATGAAGCTACTGTATAATAGCAAGGTTGTGAAGGGGTTATAGGAGCTTATAAATAGATGCACCAGAAACACTCTAGGTGAACCGCGCGTGGTACGAAAAATTGGTAAGCATAAAGTGAGGAAAGGATGAGAGATGAGATTGGCCATGTAGATAGGACAATATGAAATGGATCAAGTTATTCTGGATCTATGGTCGAACATGAACATTTTACTAAAGGAGACTTGGGAGCGAATGGGAAGACCCGTGCTACAGTGGTCTCCAATTCAGTGAAGGATGGGAAATCAGTAGAAGATCATCCCCATGGGATGGCTTCAAGGACTATCTGTAGATATTAAGGGTGCAAGCGCATTGGCTAGCTTTGAAGTAATGGAAATTATGGATGACAACAACCCCTACCCTACATTCCTTGGCATTGATTAGGCTACTAATATGAATGAGGTAATCAACCTGGAGAAGCAAAATATCATATTTGAAGAGAAATTGCTCTGAGTAATAGTACCCATAGATCCTTTTGAAAGATTGCACTATACTGAACCAGTCCGCGATTATGAGAGAAATGATGATTTGGATTGCATATATAAGATAATAGCACGAGACCAAGATTGGGTGAATCCGACAATGAATGGACGAATTACATTGGATTGCGAGAGTTCCAGCACCTCAGACTCTGATGAAGGTTTATAGCATTGGCAAAATCAGCTACATGAAGTAACCACGCTAAGTTGTAATATGATGACCCAGTCGCTGCATTGTGTGTCATCAGAGGTAATAAATATGCTCACTTACGATGGCCTAAATGATGTAGATGTATTTTTGGATGCATTTGAGAGGGAGGTACCAGAAAAGCACTGCTTCCAGGCTTTTGACTGGGCACTGCGTGCTACACCCGCGAGATGGTGCGGTATGCACAAGGGTAGTTTTGATGATTTGCGCGATTGTAGAAGGATGATGAGAACACTCTTTGGGTAGTCGAAGGTACGAATGAAAGACAAATATGAAGGAAGGATGATCCACGTGCACACTTGGAAAAATGGCCTAAGGTTTATGGAGCGAAGCCCCAACCTGAATGGGTGCACTTGTTCTATCACACCTTGGATGTCATCCCTATGAATTAGTACCTAGAAACATAGCTCCACCATGGTACATGTGAATGGGATATTCTGTGCAAAGGATTCATACTGATGTTCAAATTTGAAGGTAGGTTTAACTATATTAATGAAGCACTACAAGAAGTGAAAGAAACAATCATTAGGATACCGCAGGATCCTTTGGATCTGATTCAACCTGGATGGAATATTCAACTGAGCCATGCGATAGAATGCTATAATTTGACCGATGAAGGAGAAGACGAGGATCCATGAAAAATTAATATCCTTGAAACAGAGGGCCACCGCGAGGTTGAGAGATCGTAGATTGAGAACCCTGATATAACCGCACCATTGAAAACGAAACAGGTAAATATTGCTATGGAGGTGGACCTCAAGTTCGTGAAGATAGGAGATTACTAGGATGAAGTGACGGTAGAAAAGGTCGTTGAACTACTCCAAGAATACCAGGATTTATTCCCTACCAAGTTTACGAAGCTAAAAGGGATAATAGGAGACCTGGGTGTTATGAAGATCATGTTGAAACCTAACGTGAAGCCAGTTAAGCAAAGACCTTACCGTCTCAATCTAAAGTATAAGGAGAAGGTACGCTTAGAGCTAGATAAGATGCTCGCAGTAGGAATCATTGATCTTGTAGAAGAATCTGATTGGGTAAGCCCAATGGTGGTACAGGAAAAGAAGTAGAAGGATGAAATAAGGATATGCATAGATCTCAAGAAGTTGAAATATGCTTGTGTATAGGATCCTTTCCCGACTCCATTCATTGAAGAGGTATTGGATAATGTAGGTGGCCAAGAAGTGTACTCCTTCACTGATGGGTTCTCTGGGTACCATCAGATCAAAATTGCACCAGAGGATAGAAGAAAGATGACCTTCGCGACTAAATGGGGATGTTTTCAGTACACTGTAATGCCTTTCGGATTGAAGAATGCGCCTGCGATTTTTTCACGCATAGTCATTGCTGCATTCAAGGAATTTATTCATAAGTTTCTGGAGGTGTACTTTGATGACTCGACTATGTTTGGGTTGGTAAAACACCATGTGGCAAGTTTGCGCCTGATGCTAGATACTTTTCGAAGGTACCAGATTGCACTCAATTTGAAGAAATTCCTATTTTGTGTTCCTTTTGGGACTCTCTTGGGTC
This sequence comes from Pinus taeda, assembly GCA_000404065.3. Lineage (NCBI taxonomy): Eukaryota > Viridiplantae > Streptophyta > Pinopsida > Pinales > Pinaceae > Pinus > Pinus taeda. The sequence continues at coordinate 306,705 of APFE031348616.1, forward strand.
ATGTGGTTTGTAGATAGGGATTAATGGTATATCCCGCGAAGATCACAGTGATACTTAACTTGGAGGCACCAAGGAGTGTAAAACAGCTGCGCGCAACCTTGGGACATACTTGGCATTACAAGAAATTTATCAAGGGCTATGCCCATATCACTGTGCCTATGGAGAAATTGTTGAAAAAGGATGTCACATTCTGTTGGAACGAGGACTGTAAGAGAATCTTGGATGTATTGAAAGCTGAAATGGTCACTGCACTGATCTTAGTCTTCCCGGACTGGAAGAACGGGTTTCATGTACATGTAGAGACGTCATGTATAGCACTGGGAATAGTACTAACATAGGCTAGTGGAGGAGAATTGGACCATCCTCTATAAGTTGCAAGAAGGAGGTTATCCAAGCTAAGAAGAACTATTCCACCACCGAGCACGAAGGGTCAACCATGGTATACGTGCTCCAAAAGTTTAGACACTATTTGCTGAGTGGACATTTTAAGATGTATATGGATCATTCTATGTTGAAATATGTGGCCAATAAGCCTGTGTTGGGGGGGAGAATCTGTAGGTGGTTTCTATTGTTCCAGGAGTATGACTTCAAAGTTATTGTGAAGTCTGGACGACTAAACGTGGGACCAAACCATCTATCGTGCATCGAAACGGGGGAAGAGCCCAATAATTTGGAAGAGGGATTTCCTGACATGCATCTATTTGCAGTGTGCATCATGGATGGTCACTTTGAAGACATCATACATGTCCTAACAAGAGGAACCATCCCGAAAGGCTACACCATCCAGTAGAAAAAGGAGTTAGTGGTACAGGCGGAAAATGTTTTTGTCATTGCCAAACATTTGTACAAAATGGGGTCTAGTGAAGTATTGAGATGATATTTAGCGGAGTTTGAGAGGAGCAGTATCCTCGTGGATGCTCATGGGGGCATCGCGGGAGGCCACTATGCAGGGAGAGCGACTCCGTAGAAGGTTCTACATGTAGGGTTGTGGTGGCCATCCCTCCATCAATATTCAAAAGCCTACTGCAAGGCATGTGATGTGTTTCAAAGGACTATTAGGGCATCACGGAGAGATGAGCTACCTCTGAATCCACAGATGACATTACAAACCTTTGAGATATGGGTGATAGATTTTGTGGGACCTATTCCACCCCAAGGGAAGAAGATGAGAGCACAGTACATTATCACTGTGACTGAGTATTTGACTTGATGGGCAAAGGTATAGCCTATGAAGGATTGCATAGGCACGACTACTACAAAGTTTCTCTTTGAGTATGTACTGACACGATTTGGGTGTCCAAAGATTTTGATTAGTGATCGCGGTACCCACTTTTGGAATGAGATGATCAGCACACTAGTGACAGAATTTTAGGTATATCACGAGAATAGCACACCTTATCACCCACAAGCTAATGGGACGCTGGAATCATTCAACAAGGTGCTAGAGAACGCGCTGACCAAGGTTTGCAATGCTCAGCGAAGTGATTGGGACCTACATATACCCGCAGTTCTATGGGCCTATCAAACGACATGCAAAAAGTTGACTGGATTGACACCCTTTAGGCTTGTATATGGTGTTGAAGCAGTGATGCCCATGGAATACATTGCGCCTAGTCTGTGCATAGTGGCACTCACGGGTATGACGGATTGCAGAGCCCTGGAAGAGAAGCTTGCACAACTGGCTGAGATTGAGGAAGAGATATTTCTAGCTGGATTGCACCAACAGGTCCAAAAGAAGCGTGAAAAAGCATGGCATGTTCGACACATCAAGCTGCACACCTTTAAGGTAGATGATCTAGCTCTATTATATGATAGTAAGTTTGGAAAATTTCTAGGGAAATTTAGAATGCATTGGTTAGGGCCTTATCTCATTAAGGATATTACTAATGGTAGAGCTATCCAATTGGTTAAATTGAATGGATATCCCTTCCTAGGAAAGGTGAATAGTAGTTGATTGAAGCCATAAACCAGTGATCTATCCAGGTTACCATATGAGGGTAGCATAGTATTAGTGCTCCAGGTAGCTAAAAGGAGGCGCGCGACTATAAAATACATTTCCCAGGTTAGGGAACTGCAAGATAGGAGGAGTGTGCAGATCAAGGAAATGTCACAAGGTTTGCGACAATGCAAAGGGAGCTACATTACTCAAGGAGAAATCATGCAGGTCTGCTAGAAACTAACATTAAATTCAATGTTCATGATTTAATGGTAGAAATGTGGAAAAATGGAGTGGGTGGCCGACATTTAAGATGAACTTTATGGGTAAGATCCTTGGAGATCTATCACCAATCCGACATTAATGAACCAAATGTGGGGGGAATATTTGGATTTGAATTCAAAATTCCATATAAATTATAGGTGGCTTCCCAATGAAAAACACTTGGCATTTTGAGAATTGAGTTGTTGAGCTCTCAGGCGCACATGAACAGCGAGAACTTCAAAGCTTTACTAGCCAGTTCAGTATTTGAGATGTTGCCAAAGGAGACACAAGAGTTTTTGCATAGCATCATGTTGACACCTGCAGAAGCTATGGACACCAAAGTTGTGAAAACCAAGGAGGTTGTGTTGTAGGTTGTTAGTAAGGTAGAGGAAGCTACTCCAGAAGTTGTCGATTTATTAGCTAGAGTTACCAAATCACCACGGACACCTAGACTGATGTATACCCCAACCAAGGAGAGTGCGAAGGATAAAAAGGGAAAGAAAGCTGCAATACTGGTGTGCACATCACCAAGAAGAAACCCACCAAAGGACATGCCCACCGCACAGGAAAAGGGCAAAGCCATTAACCTGGAGCCAGAGGAGGAAGACATCGAGGACATCCCAACGGATGATGAGGACTTCGGGGTAGATGTGGAGGAATTTGAAGTCAAGGGTTCCAACCCTATCACTAAGTTGCTCAAATATGTCCCTCTGCACAAGGGCAAGACCAAAGTGCCAAAGGACATTGACGAGAGAAAGGTCCCCTTACAAACCTCTCTGCTACCGGATGAGTTTTTTTTGAAGGACCGTGCTTGGGGCGGGTTCCTCTATTAAAACTGGAATATTGGGACTTAGCCGACCATGAGAAGCTCCCGCATTTAGTAATAGAGCAACTAATGTGCCACATTATTGACACAACCACCGGGATGACCGCACTCGAACCACAGAAGTGGCTCAGTGGAGTAGACAAGACAGGTCTGCTCAACCTTTTGATGAGTGCCAGTATTGCAGCAAGGATGTTGCAACTCCTAGGCTACCAGCTTTACTTTATCAACCCGGGGTTCGTACAAACTTGGAGGTGATAGTGTTGTATACACAAGTAAAAGTGATAGTTTTGCATGTTGTCATTGTTTAGCTAGCGAGAGACCACTAGGGTTTCAAGAAAGACTTCTGTGGAGTCATAAGAAGCTTGATTATTTGATGGAAGAAAGGTAAATATACTCTAATAGAGAGCTACTCTGCTGCAATAATGGAGAAGGTCGACATGTAATGTTAAATCACACCATTTCCTAATTAACCACTAAGAAACTATGCGTGGTAGAAATGATAAGTCAACATGAACTAAATGCTACTATCCCAGTTATAGAAGTAAGAAGCATCAAACATCACTAATGTGCAAGTAAAGAGACTGAACTAAATCTATTTTTGCCTTTTTGTCTTTTTATGCAAAATCAAGTATGCAAACTAATTGCTTTTGTTGATGTGGTAGGTGAATTAAGGATGTCTGAGGATGGTTGGAAGGGTTATGAGATGGTAGGATGGTTTGGAAGACCCTTGGGAGGCTTTTGGTGACTTCCTAGAGGTTTTCCATCAATTTGGCCTCAAAACAGGCCATTTCAAGAAAACCTACAGGATGTACTAGAAACCTACAGGATTCCATATAAACCTATAGGATATAGCTGAGAGAAAAATGTGAGGTGTTGGAGGTAATGGAAGGCCTAGGAAAGGTGTGTGATTGGTTTAATGGAGTGGGAGAAGGTAAAGAATCACTCACAAGTCAACATCAAATATAGTAGATGGTTGGATTCGCTTAATGTGCTTGGAAGAATTTCTATGAAAAATGATGAAAACTAGTGAAGTTGATGGTCAAAACAAGGGATGGCTAAGATGGATGGAGTGGAAGGTGGCTGCTGAATATGAAGTCTTAGCCTCCTCCTAAAACACCTACTCTACATAGAACATGTATATCTTCCAAAAAGCTATGCAAACAAGAAACATTTTCATAAACTAGAAAAGAGGAATTAATGAATTAAATGCCTACATTATGCATGAGGAAATTTGTTAAAATGAATGAAAGCATGGATGAGATCTACTGCAAAAATGAAGATGAAAAATTTGACAATGGAATCCTATCTTGTAAAACTAATCAAGTACTAATTTAAAGACAATAAACTCCAAACCTCATAAAAGAACTAGAAATCGGTGTTTTTGGGGCTGCTTAAGGTTCCCTTCCTCAAGTCATGATCCTAAAGGGAGGAAGTGAGGCCGAGACACCTGCTTAAAACCTTATGTTTCTCCTTTTATCCCTACTAACCTGCTACTAAAGTAAGATACAAATAGAAGAAAACTAATAAACAACCAATCTAATCTACACTACTTGTAATGTTAATGCATCTAAAAGAAAATTAACAATGAAGCTATGAAACTACACTAATCATACATATACAAGAAAGAGGAGCCTTGGCTACTAGGTTTGGGCCCTAACCCAATAGCTTCAGCCCTCGGAGTTAACTCAGTGCTGGTTCAAAACAAAACTCATTCTTATTACCAAAACAACAAATTACATCAATAGAACTTTCACAAGTTTGGAGCTAAAAAATAAGTAAAAGTTTACAATAAAAATCTGAATCCTAATGAGGATCTAGGCCTCTTGCTTATACAAGTGAAGTCCCCAATGACTTCCTTAAAATCAGGGAGCCTCGGCTCCCGAACTCGAGACAAACTAGCTCTTTGTCTCTCACTTGCTCGGCTACCTTCTAATCCTCATGGCTTGGATGCGTGTACTACGAGCTGGTGTGATGGATGGAGAAATATTTGAATGGGAGATAAGTAAATGAGGAGGATTTACCTCCTAGAATCCCTCTCCCTTTTCTCATTCAAGTTTTAACCTTAGTATTTGCAAAGAAATCCTTTATTTTCTCCTTCAATCTTGCATTCAATGCATATTAGTCCACTAGGCATAATATCCAACTCTAACTCATCTCATAAACAAAATATAATAAAAAACAAGTAATAAGTTGTGAGAAAAGTTGGTTTGACTAAGCTAGGAGGTGAATTAAGGCCCATATAATTACCCAATGATGAGGCTCATCATCACCCCCTACTGAAAGTGTTTCTTATCCTCTGAGAAACTCAATCAATATCCATATCCTTCACAGCTCTAGTGGCCTCCCTAACATCCCATGCCTCCACTGTGGTCTCCTCTTCTTGTTCATAGAAGCTTGCTTTCCTTTCTACCTCCTCCCTCTGCCTCCTTTATACTTATTCCTTCCTTCCTTCTAGCATTCAGTGGTAGACTGAGTTTCAGGCCAATCCAATTGACTTTCAGCCATTGCATAGATTGCTTGTACATGGGTGTCCTCTTTTGTGCTTCTCTTAATATTTGTGGAGAGTGGTACTCTCTTATATTTAAGTTGTATGGCAATGTGTTCCATCTCCTTAGGAAAGAATGTATGCTATCATCCCCTAATAGCCTGAACATGTCATCAAAATGTGAAATTTCTTTCTCTTGGGTAGCAAGATATCTAGGTGCAAGTTGAGGACCATTTGCAATCAAATTATGGGTACTGACGAGGGACATGGGATTTTAGTACTTAACTTTGATCATAAGAGGTTCAGTTGTTATCTTTCCAATATCTTTTTCATCTCTGTAGCCCTTGACTCCTCATGGTTCATCCATGATGCCAAACCCATCTTGGCCCTATCTTCTAGTGTGCTATGATAACAAAGATCAATGAACTGCCCATAGTCCTCAAATGGCATGGTGCCTCTCTTTCCTTGAGGTATAGGGCATATGATTTAGCTGGAATCCTACAATGGATTTCTTCCAAAGAGAGACTAGCCATACATGCCAATTGATGCTCTCTTTCCCGCAAATTTCCTCTCTACCATGAATTTTTTGTCTCTAGTTGATTTTTCATTATGGCCTCTCTGTCTCTCAAGCCACTTATCTCTCTTCCCATCTCCTTGAGTTTCTCCTCCATGTGCCCAATGTCTTCCACCCCCTTTGATTTGGCAATCTGCATCCATTGGTGAGTTCTGGCCCTCTCCTTATCAAGCTCGAAGAACGGTGGGATAGCAAATTGTTTAGGTATGACCATCCCTCCTTCAATAAACCTTTGTTAGGATTCCAGGTTAGGTTGGGGGTTGGGTTCTTTTGTCTCTGGGTCCTCTTATTTAGTTTCTTACTACTCCCCTACCTCCCTTTCTAATTTTTGTGCCTCCTGTAGGTTCAGTAGAGTATCCTCTAGGACTGCTTCTGCTTCCTGTATATTCTGCTGTGTATCCTGTAGGATTTCCTTTGCCTTGGGGGAGGTTGATCTAGTCATAAACTTTCTCACATAGGTGATAGGAAACTTAGGGGGAGGAATTTTCTCCTTTTGTTTATGGGAGTCTTCAATCACAAAAGGAATTATGGTTGGTGTTTGGGGCTTCCCCAATCTTATTATTGTGCTTTTCCTTATCCTGAAATATAACGGGGTCTGCCTCTGTCTTTTTCCTTTTTGCTTAATGGGGGTGCTAAGAGCAGTGAGGGTAGCTACTACCTCTCTATCAGTGGGCTCTAGAGACACCCTAGGTGACTCCTCCTTGTTTTTTGCCCCCTTTTTTCCATTACCTTCTTCACCTATGTCCTTCCTTTCTTCTTCCTCTTGTAGATTTTCAACATCTTTATCAATTTCCTCCTTACCTCCTTTGTTTCTTCATCATCCTCTGCTTTCTCCTCTTCTTCTTCATTTTCTTCTGTTTCATCTCCTTCTTCATCCATATCATCTTCATCTCCTTTTGTTTCTTCTTCTTCTTGATCTACTTCTTCTTCCTCTGCTTCAGTCTCTTCCTCTTCTTCTTCATTGATAGTAGGACTAACATCATATGTGAGAGCTTTGATGTATTCCTCTACCTACATGTCTCTGAAAACTAACCATGTTATAGGAATTCTAAGGTTTTGGAGGGCATCTTCTATAAGTATCCTAATTAACCCATGCTGAGCTAACTGTTGGGAATTTCCCTCTTGCACTTTAATTCTTGAGTCTATTAGTGATTGCAGTAGGAAGTATGGTATGTTGAGCCTTTGGTGAGGAGGTGTTTCTGCTCCAAATCTTAATTCTTCAAGAAGCCGAAAATGATATCCATAGACCACACTATACCTACCCTCACATGAAATGTACTTGATCAGTTGGTACCTTGCCTCACTCCAGGGATATGGTAGACTTGCTCTCCTTACTCCATTTTTGTCCTCAGTGGGTTCCTCCCCTTCTAAAAAGAATTTCCTTTCTGCAGCCTGGCTATCTCCTTTGTCTTCTTTCCTCCATGGTATTCCTAGGGGAAGTGTGGTGACTCTGCTGATGATCTCAGGCGTGAGTTCTATGGAGATACCTCTTACCACAAGAGTGGCATGGATTCTAGTGAGTGGAATGAGGGAGAGAGAAAAATATTGGGCCACCTCCTCATCATACCCTCTGAATTTTTCGAAAAACCCCATTTAATTATGTTTTGTGAATATTTCAAGCACTTGGGGGTGTTGTTGGATTCTCACAGTGTTAATGGGCTCCCTCCTATTAAACACTCGTGTCATCTTGGTTGGTGAATTTTGGGGAGATGATAGGGTTGACACAATTTTAAAATGGAGAACCAAAACTGAAATGAATGTGTGTGTAATTCCCTTACACAGCTGCTAAATTCACTCAAACTTAGAGGATTTATGGTTCAATTGCTTATATAGAGGGATATAATTACAAAGCCTACCTCTTCGTAGTGTCTACAGTGGCCAAATCTCATGTTTTCCGCTCTGAAACTCATCTCGGCCAATCCTATAGACAGTCTTTGTGTATCTTGTAGGAACTCGTGTGCACAATCCTATAGGAATTCCTGTGCAATCCTACAGGAATTCCTGTGCAGTAAAATGATCGAGTTTCACTTTCGGTAGGTTTCCTAGGTATGAGACCAACCTGTTAGAGAGAGCTTCGAGGAAATGAAAGCACGAATGCATGAGGATGATGATTATTTCCTCTTATGGTCATTCGGGGTGAGGTGGTGTGTTGGAAGAAAAGGTATGTTTCCATTTTTGGACCATTAGTCCTCACTACCACCTCATCACTTCCCACTCCTCGTAATCAACTCCCACCTTATGCATCCGTAGCTTTAACTGCTTTTGTCCTTCTCCTTATCTGTCTTTGAGTTGACTGTTGCCACGTGTGAGAGAACATCCTATTTTGTCTTTGTTGAATAAGTGAAGGTATCCAAGTTAATTGGCCACCTTTTCACTTATAAACCAACTTACTCGTAAATTTTACATTTATTTGACTACATGATGCATATGAGAGAGCGAGCGAGACACTTACTTGTGGTTCCAATACCTTGCTGTAGTTGTTGAATACTCGAGGTGCCTGTTGTGCGTATGGCAGGTACCTATGGTTGAATATGGTGGTGGTGCTGCTGCTTTGGAGCTCCTTCCACTCTTAGATCATCATGTTGAAGGCTTGCTACTATTATGATTTGTATTATGTGGGATAGGTTGCTAGAAGATTCCTACAAGATGTCTTGTAGCTGCTTCTCGCTTAGAACTCTTAATCATACACTTTTTTGTGATGGTGACATGGATGGAGAGAGAGACTAGGAGTGTAGAGAACAAGGAATACTCAGGTGATTCTCTCTATTCCTCCCTGTTTCCCTTCTTTCGAAGACTAATTTTTTTTTTTTTTGAAACTGACTTTTTTGTTAACGGTGAATGTAGGGGTGATGATGGTGGACACGGTATGGTGATGGAATGATGAAGGGGATACATTTTATTGGCATAGCTAGTCATTTATTTTCCTTAGGACCACCTCTTATAGGATTTTTGGGTCACTGTAATTCCTACAGGATCATCCTATAGGTTTTCAGGGGATCCTATAGAAAACACAATCCCTTTGTAAACTGAAGTAAAGGAGTGAAAAAAAAAGATATAAATGGTGGAGGAATGAATGGTAATTAGTGGAAAAATAAAAATGCGAGTTACATGGGTCTCTTTGTGATCCTCCTTTTCTCTTTGACTATCCTTCTTATTGACCTGCAGATGGAAATTTCATGATTTTTTTATTTTTTATTTTTAACAACTAGGCTTCCTTTGAGAGGTTTTCACCCTAGTTGTTTTCCCTGGGTGCCTCAAGAGAGGTTTTCACCTAGGGATCTTTATTTTTTCTTTTCTTATAAAAATTTTTTTGACATCACTAGGTCGTCCCAAGAGGTTTTCAACCCAATGGTGGGACTTAGGCACCGCATCAAGGTTTTCACCTGAGTCCTTATTTTTTTCCTTTTCTTAGTGATTTGATGAAGGAGGAGCAGATTGCTCCACTATCATCACTATTTTATTGATATCATAAATGAACTCTTGTTTTGATAAAGGTCTCTTGTAAATTTTCAATCGGTGTCCATTAACAAGTAAAGGGATGGCCTCTTCATCTATGGTTTTGATCTACACTGAACCATTATCATGGCATATTTCTACAACATAAGGTCCTAGCCATCTTGTCCTTCACTTTCCCTTGAAGTATTTATACATGGAATCACATAACAACGCCCAATTTCCTTCCTGAAATTGCTTCTCCTTGATGTTTTTATCATGCTAGATCTTCCTCTGAAGTTTAACTACCTCTGTATGTAGGAGGGCCTACATTCTAAACTCATCCAAACCATTCAACTGAAGCAATCTATCCTTTTGTGCACTGTTGAGATCTAGATCTAGTTGGGCTTCCATCTTTAATGTGTTATACTCAAATTCAATGGATAGAAAGGCCCTTTTCCCATAGACTAGCTCATAGGGTGTGAATCTAGTGGTGGTCTTCCATGTGGTATTATAGGCCCAAGTGGCCTCAACTAGTCTATCTGCCTTATCCTTCCTATTGTTGCTTACCACTTTGGTTGAGATGCCCTCCAGCACTCTGTTGATCACCTCCACTTGTCCATTAGCTTGTGGATGATAGGGAGTGGAGGTTCTATGCTTGATCTTGTGCTGGCTGAGCAAGTCTTCAATCATCTTGGAGGTAAACTGGCTGCCTTGCTCTGTTACCAACTCTCTAGGGTACCGAAATTTGTATAATACATTCTCCCCTAGGAACTCAACCACCTTCTCCTCTGTTGCTGCCTTAATCACCTTGGTTTCAGCCCACTTAGTCAAATATTCAGTGCACACAATGATGTACTGTTTTTGCTTGGAAGGAGGATCAATAGGCACAATGAAGTCCATTCCCCACTTGTCAAATGGCTCGAAAGTCACTTGAGGCTGCAGAGGAATTTCATCACTTGGAGTAGGTCTTTCCATCCTTTGGCACCAATCACACTAACTAGTATATCTTTTCACATCATGGTGAAGAGTGGGCCAATAATAGCCTGCTTGTAACACTTTGAATGTTGTCCTCTTTGCTGCAAAGTGACCTCCACAAGACCCATCATGATAGGTCAAAAGGATGTAAAATACTTCCTCCTCCCTGACACACCTTCTCAAGATTTGATCTGGACCAAGTTTGAAGAGATTGCCCCAATCCAAGTGAAGGGGGCGCTCTTCCTTACTATATTTATATTTTCTTTGGAGGACAAGTTCTGTGGGAACTGTGCTGATACCAAATAGTTTGTTATATAAGCAAACCATGAAGAGAGAACTAAAATAACAAATAAGTGCTCGTCTGCTAACTTGTCATCAACCATTCCTTCTTCACCTATAGGCAAATTTACTCTGGAAAAAAGATTCTGCAACAACATTTTCCTTACCAGGCTTATCAACAATACTTAGATCAAACTACTATAATAAAAGTAACCATCTTGTAATCCGAACATTCACATCTAGTTTATTCATTAAATATTTGATTGCAACATGGTTAGTATGCACAAATGTTTGATAGCCTATAATATAATCCTTGAATTTGTTCAATGAATGCAGAACAGCTAGGAGTTCCTTTTAAGTCACTATATAATTTAGTTCAGCCTTTGACAGATTCTTATGATAAAACAGATAACATAAGGCAATTTTTCATCTATTTAACCTAGGGCTTCTCCTATGGCTTTGCGTGAGGCACCATCATGAATATGAAAGGGGAGGGCGCAATTTGGGCCTCGGAGAATCGGTGTAGTGTTTAACTTGTCCTTTAGGATGCCTAAGGCCTCTTGGGAGCTTTTTGACCATATAAACTCAGATTCCTTGGCTAACAAACCAAATAAAGGAGAGGGAAATTTGTTGAAGTCCTTTATGAACCATCAGTATTATCCAGCTAACCCTAGGAAACTTCTGATATCTCTCTACTTTTGAGGAGGTGGGACCCTTTGGATGATAGCTATTTTGTTTGGGTCCACCTGTAGTCCTTGCTGAGATATTGAATGACCTAGCACAGTCCCTACAGTCATCAAGAATTCACATTTTTCAGGACTGAGAGATAGGTTCATTTCAATGCATTTGTGTAGCACTTTGACTAGGTTAGACAGAGCTTCGTGAAAATCACAGCCATAAGGTGCAAAATCATCCATATAAATTTCCACCGCATCATGGACTAATTCAGCGAAAATAATAAGGAATGCTCTCTCGAAAGTGGCAGGAGAATTTCATAGGACGAAATGAAGGACCCTATAGGCAAAAGTACCCCAAAGACAAGTGAAGGTGGTTTTATCTTAGTCTTCCAGGCTGATCTGAATTTAGTTGTACTTGCTAAATCCATCTAGAAAAGAGAAAAATATTTTCCCTGCCAGGCTGTCTAGCACTTGGTCAATGAAGGGTAGAGGGAAATGGTCCTTCTTTGTGGCTTTTTTCAACTCCCTATGATCGACACAAATTCTCCACTTACCATTTTTCTTTGGAACTAATACCAAAGGAGAGACCCACACTGTCGAAGATAGGGTAAATGAATCCTGCATCTAGCAGTTTTTGCAGTTCTTCTTTAACTATATCTTTAAGAGCTAGATTCATCCTCCTTTTGGGTTGCTGGAATGGCTTTCAACCTTCTTTGATGTATATGTGGTGAGTACATACTGATGGGTGTACTCCCTTCATTTCTTTGTAACTCCAAGCAAAGTCTTCTAGATTTTCCTTTAGCATGTTGCATAACTTCTCTTCTTGGAGAGCAGAAAGAAATGGATTGATTTTCAAGGTTCTCTAATTCTATGGTCTTGACACGGAATGGGTTGGAATCAACCAAGCATAAGTTAGTTGGATGATTTTTATGGGTTTCCTTTACTGCATCTTCTAAGGGCAATGAACTAGGAGTTGGACTATGGAGTAGGTGTTTAATCAAATCATCTTCATCCTGTTGTCCTCCTCCCATGGTTGTTTCTAAACTATAAAGTTGGGCAGAATAACCTTCATCTTCTTCCTCCTCCTCCAACCATAAAGGTAAATCATGCTCTAGAGAAGGCTAAGAAGGGGGGTATAGGACTAACTACTTGGACATGTGCCCATTCTTGATGATCATATTCCTAGCTCTACAGCTAATGTAAGCATCGACAGTGGCAAACCATGGTCTCCCAAGGATGAGAGGGTAACCAATAAGATTAGCCTTAGGCTAGAGAACTAGGAAATCTATAGGGTACTCCGAAGAGTCAATGGAGACCATCACATCCTCCATAATCCCCTCAAGGGTTACTGTGGAGCGGTCTCCAAGTTGTAGAACTGTTGTGGTCTTCCACAATGAACCTTGGAGGTTGAGCTTACGCATGGTGTCCTTGCTCATCACATTAATGGTGATCGATCAAAGTGTGTGGGACAATGGTGCCATTGATGTGCACATCTACTACAAGGTTTCCAGGGTCCAAATATTTTGGACAGATTACCTTCCCTAGCATTAAGTGAGATAGTTATCCAATCACATTAATGGTAGGGGCATCCCTTCTTCGCCTCCTTAGATGATTGAAGCAGTTCTCCTTAATCAACTTATTGTAAATAGGAACATATTTTATCACTTGGAGAAGTGGAATCTTTACACCTAGATTTCCAATTATCCCAGGAGTTAAGTCTCTTCTAGGGTAGGCTGGAGTGGTTGAGTTAATCTCTCAGGAAAGGGTGGATTCACTTCAAGATTGATTTCCTCTATTTCTTCCTCAACCTAACTAGGTGGAAGTTGAGGTTGGTTATCTGGGAGAACTCTCCCAGATCTCAGGTTAATCTCCTGTATTTCCACAACATACGCTGGATATGATGCCTCTCCATTATATACTTTTTGAGCCTGCCTGTTGTTCAGGTTCATATTTGGCTGGGCAGGCATCTGGGGTTGCTTGGGTGGAGCAGAGTGTAGTAGCTATGGTTGGGCAGGTGGTGGAGGAAATATAGCTAGAGCATTTTTGTATTGGGACCTCCACCCCTGGGGTAGTGCATTCCACTGAGGTTGTGGTAGAGCATAAGGTTGAAATGACTGATTGGCTGGCTGGGAGTGATACTGAGATGCAAAGGATCAAGGAGGGGGTGTATACCAGGAAGGATGAGCAGGGGGTCCCCACGAAGGCATTTTTCTGGTTTGGTTGGGGTTTTAATATGCATGGGACACCCCTTTCATACCCTACTGGTATGGTCTAGGCCCATGAGGTCTCCTTTGTTTAATGTAGTAGAGTTGCTCAGTGACCCCTTCAACTCCTTGATATACATCTTTGAGTCTAGGAAAATAATGGCACTTGTCTCTATAGTGGTTCTCTTCACAGACTGAGAAAATTTCAATAGAATTTAATGGACATTCATTTCTAGAATGCCTCCTGGTGCATCTAGGACAAAAAATGGCCAAGTCTCTCTATGCTTCGTCTTCCTTTCTCTTAATGTGCATGGTGTCCATTTGCAAGGAAAGGGTTTGCAGCATCTCACTTTCAAAATCTTCCAGCATGTTTCCAAATTCACCCTTGATGGATGAGTTGAAAGAGGATGTACTGACCATAGGTTGAATACCCCTACCCTTTTTCCTAGTTGCCCTAGAATGGCTTCTAAAGACAATCTTGATATCCTCATAGGGTAATTGGTAGATATCTCCTCTTGCTAAGAAATGTAGGGTATCTAGAAGATCTTCCCTTACTCCCCTAAGCAGGACCAACTTTAGTGAGTCAGGGTCAAGTATGCACCTGGCCCTTATGTAACTAAGATGGAATATTTCTTCGTAATCCTCTAGGGATTCATCACTGCCTATGGTCATCTTGAAAATTTCCTATTTAGTTTCCTCTGACCGACAGTAGTCCCGATATTTTTTGTTAAAGACTTACTGCATCTGAGCCCAAGTTGTGATGCTATCCCCAGGTAAACCCATGAACCAACGCAATGATGCATCCTTGAGGGTAGATGGAAATAGTTTTAGCTTCTGCTCATCATCTGTATAGTCATAGGTTAAACATAAAACAACAAACTTAAATAGGAAAGTGTCGGTGTCCTCTGTGGTTAGGCCATTGAAATGAGGTAGGGAAGAGGGGCTTATATTTTTCATCTTAGTGCCCCCATTGGTTTCCTTGATGGGGAAGGAACCCTCAACTCTCTCTCTATTCCCTCCAGTTCACAGCCACCAAAGAAGAGGGAAGGTTGGTTGTTTGATGCAGTGGGGGTATTTGGCAAAAATTTCCCTAAGTTGTCCCTATTCCTATGAGGCATCAAAGGAAATACTTTTGTTTTGGATTTGTATTTTTTAAAACTTGGAAATTACTTTGCAAAATTGAAATTTTTGATTGAATGAAAACTATTCACTGAATGAAAAATCTACTTGTTGAATTGAAATCTTGCTTGCAAAATGGAAAGGAAAAAAGAAAATGAAAAATGGAATAAAGGAAACCACACGATTACTTTTGGAGAAATAAACTAATGGCCGAATATTGAAGGTAAGAAATAGAAGAAAAAAAGCAGTAATCACATTTTACTCAGACACGTCCCTGGCAACGGTGCCAAAAAGTGATGAGCGCGAATATTGCAGCAAGGATGCTACAATTCCTTGTTACACAAAAATTGTCACCATGAATTTCTACAGTTTGTGTGAGTCCATCAATACTCATACATAGCTCCTTTGCAAGTCTTAAGCCTCAGCTCTTCATGTCAAACCTTGAAAATGGGAGAAATACCTTAAAAATATCTCAAATCTTGGTTTCACACTTTCTCCTAGCATTGCCTGCGGTGCCGCACCCATTGGTCATGCCCCCTGCGAACCTGACCGCTCTGTCTGTCAAGTGATGGGTGTGAACCCTTGTAAAAGTTAAAAAGGCGTGAGTTCATTCTTAAAAACTCATCTTGGGTCACTTCTAGACACTTCTAGAAGGAATATTGCGCTGGAAAGTCCGCTCCACCTTGGTTCATCCATTCCATAACTAAGGGATCTAACTCCATGATATGAGGTGCTTATCCCATTGAAGGAGGAACTTATCCCTTCAATGGTGGACCTGCAACTTCCTCCATTTTCACTATAAATTCAGGCATTGGGATGGTTGTAGGGGAGGTTGAAAGCTGAAGATTCTTGAGGGTAAATGCTGCTGGAAATTAGACTTCCTTTTTGAGCTGCGAGAGGAGAGATCACATACCTTTCATTTCATTTGGGAAGTGAGTGAGGCTTGTCAAAGTAGAGGAGATTCCTGCTAGACCCTGGAAAGAGCTTGTGCAACATCAAGGAAAAGGTTGTAAGGTTCCTTTATTCATAAATTTAATATAATCAAGTTTGTTTTTCTCAATGAACTATCTCTAATGGTTTATTTTATGAGCTCCTTGATCTTCATAATGAACATGTTTTATTATATTATCTATGCAGGTGTTCTTTGATGTGTGTTTGTTTGCGTATACAGGTTATTAAAAGGGAACTGCTTGAAGCTGTTGGAATAAAGTTGTTGCAAACAAGCATTGGACCGAGGTAGGGTCTATTACACCTCTTAGTTTTCATTTATGAACTGAAACATGTTTAGAGAAAAGTATATTTGTTTGTGCTGCTTGTTGCTAGATATCTTTTGATACTAGGGAGATTGGTCTTGTCCGCAAAAACAATTTATCTGGCCAACATGTACCGATAGCAACGTAGGTGATTACCATTCCTTCTTGTGGGAGTAGCACCTGAAGTCCCTCCAATTGTGCCTTGAGGGCCCCCAACACATTATGCTTCTCTGTCATTGCTTCCTATAGTGCTTCCCTAGTGACCTCGTGAACTGTTTCTCCGATGTCGTATAGGTCATCCTCTATTAGTGTAAGAGGTTCCCCATCCAACTTGGATGATTTGGTCTTATTCCATGGCCCTCTTCATTTTGTACCATAGAGTTGTTTCAATTGTATAGATGTTGTGCTTGGGTCTGCACCTTTTGGCGTGTCACCTGTCCCCTGTCCTGTGGTCAAGTCCAAGCCTCTTTCGTCCTGTGTCATGGTGGCCCCAGCTACTGCCGCTTTTTTGGCAGCGTTGGTCCGCTCTGCGGCAGCCTTCACTGCCTCGTGGGAAGTCATTACCTCCTCGGAAAACTGCTCGTTTCGCTTCTATTGTGCCAGCAGCTTGGTGTTATCCTTCTTTCTTTGTATCGCTACCTCATCACATGCTTCTAGATCTAGGGCACACCATTGGGGTGGCCATGAGTCGAGCACCGTGAAAACAATGTCATCAATTGCAATGAAAGGGACTTTGGTCCACTTCTACTCTAGATCCTTTCGCGCCTTGATATACACATTGCACATATCTGCCTTAAAGTTTGCAAAGCTCCATAGAATGTCATACACAATTGGGGATATGCATGGCCTTTTGTTTATCCACATCCAGATACTCGCCTCCATGAGTATCTAGAAGATCTTGGTCTCGTAGATTTGCATGGCATCCTTTGTCACCCAGAGTGACACATATTTTCCTACCTCTTGAAAGTCCTATTCAAGAGGAGGAAACTGACTACCCACAGGCAATTCCCCTGCAACCAACAATATGGATAAGATCAACCATGCATAGTGGAAGGTCTTACCCTACTCCTAGGCCTCCTTGCAGTTCATTAGAAACTCCTCATAGAGGAACTACACCTAGTTGAACTGTACCTCCTCTCCACATTGTTCGGCTAGCATGATGACCTTTGCTGGTACCTTGTTGCCACGACATTTTCTTATCACCTTCCCAGCTAGCAACTGGGTTGCTACGCGGACCCCTTTGTCTTGAATTCTATTGATTACGTAGCCTCTCTACTTATTCTCCAACTGGTATTTCTTATTCATGGCCTCTATGAGTGCCAAATCTCCACATTCGCTAGCTATTTTCGCAGGGTCCCCTCCCGTACAGGGAAGCTAAGAAATCCTATGAATAAGCTCTGTCATGATAGGAATAGGCTCCTCCAGCCATAGGTACCCATTGTGCACCAGAAAAAATAGTTGCCTAATGACAAAGATCGTGACTGGTGCCTGGTGAAAGTGTAGAATGCATAGTAGGTGGAGTAGCGCATCCTCCACACCGCGCAACCATTTCTGCGGCTTTAGTTTTGTAACTAACCCCTTCTTGCTCTGTTTCATGAGTTCGCTAGTCTCCAAATGTGGGAACTTTGTGCTGTCCCCGAGGTCCCAATATTCAAATTTCATCATGGGCATGCGGCCCATTACCGATCTTTCGAATAGAATTCCATCTGGGATAAACGAGGTTTGGAGTGCGCTTTTAGCGACATCTAAATATATGGGTACTTTTACTCTCCCTTTTCGCAGAGGGACATACTTGGGCAGTTTTTCTTTAGCACACACTGGCTGAATGTCTTCCTCCATTTCTTCATCCACGCCAATTTCTTCTAAATAATGCTTGGAGATCCTCCTCCTCATCATCTGTCTCAAGATTAACATTCTTTGCCTTGTCTTCCATAGATAGTTTATTGAACCGTGGATTTCACGAAGACATACGGATTGGTCTTGCTGCCTATGGATCCCTTTTGGGCCTCAGCATCTAACGTGATTTAAGAATTTCTGGTGCATCCCCCACCAACAGCATAGGGTTCTGCATGGCTCCCTTAGTTGTTGACATCATTCTGATAAGGAAATCATGTGTCTCCTTGGGCAAGGTCTCAAACACTGAACTTGCTTTCATAGCCTCCAAATTCGTCAGGTCCATACCCAATTGATAGTGCAATAACTAAATTCTCAAAATGCCAAGGGTTGTTCGATGGAGAGCCACCTGTGATTTATAGGCCCTTTTGAATTCAAATTCAACTGTTGCCCCCTTATTCGGCTCATTAATGCGAGATTGGTGGTAGATAGTCCCAAATCTAGTTCAGAATTCATGTCTTAATTCCCTGCCATTCACTCCTCATTGCCTTAAATTGGACATCTTGTCATGAACAGTGACACCAACAATCACTTCCTAGCCTACAAGCGTAACCACGCAACCCCCTATGCATGGACGTGACCCGTGTGTCATACTGATCCTGTGGGAAACTTCCTTGTCGTGAAGCTCACATATAGACTCTTTCATAGTCCCTTGCTCTCTTTCAACTTCTTGGAGGGCTAAGATTGTGCTTGATATGGATAGTCATGTGGTTGCACCATCAATGTGAGCCTTCAAGTCACCTTCGAACACAATCCGTGGGCCCTCCTCAGTTACCCTCTTTCAAGTCAATGCCTCGCATTCTTCCTTATGTGGTGTGATCCCTTGGTTACTTTGTCTAATAGGGTGCAGTCATAGCCATGGTAGCAGAGCCAGAAATTCTTGGCAACAATCTTCTAATGCAGTGGTAGGGCTGCCCATATCTTGTCCTGTCCTTCTATCGACGCGACATGATTGCATGATTTTGGTTTCCAGTTTTTTTACTTTCACGTCCATTAACATGCTTTTCTGCTTCAATCGTACCTGATCTTCTTTGAGTTCGCAAAGATCAAGGTTCCCTCATCGAGTGGCTTCATGAATCTGCATATGTTCATCCTTGTGCAGCTGCATAATCCCTTCGTTCTAGTCTTTGTGTGTTGTCCCAATTATGGGAGTTATTGCATGAGGATTCTTTTCCCAACCTATGGCCTCGACTCTTCTCGTCACCTTCAGAATCATTTCTACACTTAGGTTCTTGTGCATGGCCGTATAGGGCCATCGAATTGCTAGTACATATAGGTCCCAATCAGTTCATCCTGCTTGGTAAACCTTATTCAGGATTTTGCATATCTTCTTGAATGCTTCTATGTGGAACCTCTATGGGGCCCATTGTTTTTCTTGTTGTTGTGTCTCGTTCCACTTTTCGATTCTTAGTTTGGGGTGTGTTTGTGTGGGCTGCACGACACCTGTCTATACCCATCGATGCAACTGGGCATGCAAGCTACTCCGTCTTGGCTTCCTGACTCTTGGTTGAAGCTGGGGTCTTCTAAACTACAGGCACATCATCCTTCTGCATCTGTGTTAGTCCTCAAACTTGCGTTGATGCATACTCCACCGTCGTGCAAGTGTTGAGCATAGTGCCCATTTCAGCCCATCAAACCGTTGATTTTTTGGTACTATGCTTTCAAATTTGTCCGGGAATTCATCCACTATTGTCCCTCCATCATATGGTGGCAGCTCCCTTGCCTCTGTTGTCACAAAAAAAAGTCATCTAATCATCATGCTGCAATTCAGCATTGTCACTTCTTGTAGTCGATTCTGCCATCATTCTATTTCCTCGTCTAAATCCAAAGTGCAGAAGATTTCGCAGTCCCATGAGATTCTCCCATCTATAGTCTGGTTCACCTAATCCCAGTCTCATGTCATTATCTGGTAAATACAATCCAGTTCATCTTCGCTTTCATCATCACACACTGGTTTGGTGCAGTGCGATCCTTTGGTTGGGTCTAGCGGAACTACTACACCTACAAAATTTTTGTCCAATATCATTTTCTACTTCTTCAGGTTGAGGACTCCATTGATATCAGTGGCCCAGTCTATTCCTAGAAACGTGGGATAGGGATTGCTATCATTGACAATCTCTATTACTTCAAAGTTTGTTTATGTTCTCATGCCTTCAATATCAACTGTTACCCCTTGTAACCTCACCATGGGTAAAATATTTTTTTGGTTTGCCATTCCTAATTGAATAGGGGACCACTGCAACGTGGGCCTACCCATGCATTCCCATGTTTTCTTTGGTAATACATTTGCATTCGAGCCTAGGTCTGGGATTACCTGATCCATTTCATACTCACCAATATGCACAGTCAACCTCATCTCTGTTGGGTATACGACCAAAGTCCCACATTGACTAGAAGTGGGGAAGATCATGGATATATGGATATATAAGGATGGAAAAATATCTCCATTGGTATGAGGCCTTTTGGGGTAAGTCCAAAAGCAAATCCATGAGGGCTTAGGCCCAAAGTGGACAATATCATACCATTGTGGAGATATGTGGTGTCCAGAGTCCTTACAAGTGGTATCAGAGCCATGCCCCGAAGTTAGCCAAGTGAATGAATCCTCGGAATGATGTCGAATGAAGGTGGTGGGCCCCGGTAATATCACGATGGAATCCGTGGATGAGCTCGATTAGACAGGCAGTGTGCTCCGGATTCTTCATGGACGTGTCCTGGTCCCAACACGGTGAAGAGGAGTTGACCTGGGATAGAGCAAGCTCTCGAGGCAGGTGGTGTTCCATGTAAGGCGTGTGCTTCCAACGCATTGGAGCGGAGAATCTTGGTTGGTAAAGAGTGGACGGATGGATAATCGTTTGAGGGGAGGCTCGATGGTCCTTTGTTCGAGGGGAGGATTGTTGGGTATACGACCAAAGTCCCACATTGACTAGAAGTGGGGAGGATCATGGGTATATAAGGATGGACAAATATCTCCATTGGTATGAGGCCTTTTGGGGTAAGTCCAAAAGCAAATCCATGAGGGCTTAGGCCCAAAGTGGAAAATATCATACCATTGTGGAGATATGTGGTGTCCAGAGTCCTTACAAATCTCACAAATAAATCCTTATTATGAGATCAGTGACAAGCTAACAAGCCAAGTTGTTGACATGATTCTTGAGTATGAAAAAATCCATAAAAGGATTTCTAACTTTATCACCTGGCAAGAATTAGAAGATGGGAGAAAGGCGGATTTTCCAAAACTGGAGGAATCGCATAAAGAAATTCTATTTGCAGACTGGGATTCTCGACTCAAGCAAGTAGAAAGGGCAACAGCAGTCATGGCACCAGCATGAAACAAAGTCATTGAAGCCATTAACGAAAATCTACATGGTGCGAACCTGGTTGCAGAATCTATACCAGGATTTCTTCCAAACACTAATCTGTTGGAGCAGCAATGGAGACAAGCAGCAAAGGAAAGGGAGGAGGTGATCAGACAAATGAGCAAGCTGAACTGGTAAGCATACTGGAAATTCTTAGTCAAACCATACAGTCAGTGAATGACCTTAAGATGCCTAACTACCTCCACACAAAAAATGGTGCCATCACTGACGGACCCTATATTTACTAGACAGTTGAAACCTTGATCAGCCAACCAACACAGCTCAAACCAATGACAGATATTTTTGATCTTAAGGATCAAATGCAAAGGAGTTAGTCACTTTGTTTTATTTTTATTTTAGTTTTATTTAGCATAATCTGAGGAAGGTCGTTTAAACCTCCTCAACTATTTTTGTAAGGACCTATAGTTTTAGTATTTACACCCCTCTCATGCATTTAGAGAGGGGTCCAGAAATTTTATCAGAAACATTCTTCAAAACATGCACTTTTTTACCTTTGAGGAGGTTTCAGTGGAATGAATTCAACAAGATATATTTTCTTTTATATCTAGCATGTTCTACTGAAATTGCATTTTTTCACTCTTAGATGATGTTGGATTGATTCGAATTAGGTCGATATTGCTGAAACAAATGAGCAGAAATTATCATATATGGTGCTTTTATCTTATGATTCTGTTTTATTTATGTATCGGGCAATAACTTTTCTTTAATTGTTTTATGTATGAAAGTTTGAATTTCAGTTAGCATTACTACACTTTTGTATGGCATTAGCTTTAATTTTCTGCTGAATATATGAACGATTTATATGCGATATATATTTCACAATCGTTTTGGCTAACAATTTATCCAAAATGATTATTGTTACATTATTTCACTTGTTATTGCAATTGAATGATCTTTATTACCAATTTCTATAGGACATTATTGTAGATCGCATACATTACTTTATTGTCGGGCATAGTTATAGTTAGATAGTGTTTAAAACTAGGATATATGCATGTGATTAATAGTTTAGATTAGATTACACATAGCTAAATCATTACCCCATTACATCATAAATCACCCCATCAACACTACCAAAATCTCTTTTTGGGAAATTGGTCCCATTATCCCCAGTCAGAGCCACTACACCAAACGGAAAAGGAGCTGCCAACCAAGGTTCAAACTAGGTGGTTTTCCCCCATGTTGTAGCAACGATTTTCGAGGCTTCAACATTTTGGCACTAGAAGGAGAGCCTAACTATTAATGGCAAGTAAATTCAAACCAACAGACCATTCTAAGAGTAAAACTCCCTCACCCTCACCTCCAACTTCTCGATCGCATTCCAAATCTCTAAATCCTAAGCAAGAATTTGTAAACACACCCTTAGAACCCACTATTGAAATTCCACAGAAACCAAATCATTCTTCTTCTATAGAAACCCCTGAATTCCAATCTCTGATTCATAAGCTACAGGGGATTTCAATAGCTCAAGAAGAATCTGAGTTATCCCAAGATAGTGTTACTTCTTAGTTTCCCTCATCTCAACAGTTAACTAGAGCACAGAGTGAAAAGTTCGAGATTCCCCCATTCAAATTCCCTCTACCACGCCGTAAGAAAGCTAAGAAGACACAATTTGAATCTCATAGTGAGGTTCTCTCATCAACACCTCAAGCATCTTCATTCATTCCATCCATTTCATCACAAGATCAATCACCCACCTCACAACTCTAGATCATGATTTACACAGGTACTGGAACTCAACCCTCCTCTACCCAATCACCTTCAACCACTCGAACATCTTCTTCTACACAAACACCAACAATGGCCCAAAATCCTCCAAGGCCATGGAAAAATCCAGGAGTTGTAAGAATGGCAGGACCTTTACATCCATTGCTAGCTCATCCTGAAAAATGGCGGCCAAAGTTCAATCTTGATAATGGCCTACTAGCTGAGGAACACATCAACAATTTTATGTTGTCTATTAATCTAAATGCAGTAGTAGAAGAAGATGCAGTTGTAAGATTATTTCCTTATACTTTACAAGGATCAGCAAGATCATGGTACTTCTCATTACCATCAGTTTCTATAAATAGTTGGGATGCCTTTCAAGAGCAGTTCCTAACCAAATTTGGAGATGACAGATCCACGGCTACCCTAATCAATGATCTCTCCAATTTGAAATTCAAACCTAAGGAACCGATTAAAGACTTCAATTATCGCTTTAATAAATTATTAAATAAAATACCAACAACATCCAAGCCCAGCAATGAAGTCCAAAATGAGTGGTACATTTCTACTTTCCCTTCAAACACAGCTATTTTCATCGATAGGGATGCCAAACCAACTTTGGCATAAAACATGAAAGAAGTAATAGTTGTAGAAAAATAAATTCTAGCCTTAGATAAGAAAAATGCTTTAGAAGAAAAAAAATCCAAGAAAGTAACTTTTAGGGATGAATCCAAGAACAAAGCACCTAAAGACCCTTTTGATCTTGAAGGTTTACAAAAATTCCTCAAAACCATGTCTAATGAAATGGTTGATGTCAAGAAACAAGTAGAAAAGACTTCCTCAAAGAAATATTTCAGACCATATAAAAGGAATCCCTCCACTGATCCTAAGCCTCC
Source organism: Pinus taeda (assembly GCA_000404065.3). Lineage (NCBI taxonomy): Eukaryota > Viridiplantae > Streptophyta > Pinopsida > Pinales > Pinaceae > Pinus > Pinus taeda. The sequence goes on from APFE031348616.1 coordinate 330,605, forward strand.
AAGCACTATATCAAATGTTGAATTAGATATGGAGGATTATGAAGTCTCAACAACTGAAGAACAAACATATGATGAAGAAGTGGTTGAATTACAAGGAATGTGGGACTTTATCCTTCCCAATGAAGATACACAAGAAGCATTACCTATTATGACCCAGAGTATAAACCATGTTGATTGACCTCAAACAAATCCAAAGCAGAAGGTATCGACTCTGGCTCCCAAGGAAAAAACAACATGTAAGAAGTCTCCATCCAAATCTACCCAAATCACTCCTCTTCAATCAAATTCTTCACCTCCAGCCAAGACCCTGATAGTATCTGATGAAATGGAATACAACATTGTGGATGATATGAAAAATACTAGGGAAAACATTACCTTTCATGAGCTTAGAAAGTTGAAAATCAACAGAAGTTGCTACTCAAAGAACTCAAAGCAGTCCCTACTTCGCCTCTTCCTACCATTGTAGTCTCACAAGCTTCCCAAGAAATGGGAAGGCCCCCTAGTACTTCACTAGATAGAATCGATCCAACCAATATTGCTCTAATCGAAGGAAGATATAAATCCCATACTCCATTTTCTTTTACTTTTGAAATTTTCAACAAAAATCTACACAATTGTTTAGTTGACTCTGGAGCTTCGTCTAATATTTTACCAAGAACAGTTTGCGCGAAATTGAATGTTTAGCCTCAAAAATTTGTTGTGCGCATTATGCAGTTAGATCGATACCAAGTCTAAGTTATAGGGGAACTTAATCAAGTTACCATTAGACTTTCATCGAACCCTAAAGTGTGTCAAGTCATTGACATTCTTGTAGCTGATATTCCCAAGTTCTACCACATAATCCTTAGTAGAGACTGGTTAGAGAAGCTCCATGGTTATTTTGTGACTGACTGGTCTCACATGTGGCTTCCCTATAATGGCAAGCCAAATCAAATAAGGGTTATCGTGAAAAACATCAAAAGTATATTGTTACAGAGTTAGAAGGAGAGAACGAACTAGTCGCGTATAGCAATAATATCATCGGAAACTATTCAGTCGAATCATTTCTAGGCAATTTCAATGCAAATACTTCACCTTTCTTGAAAAATTATGTTGTATCGCAAGTTGAAAACATTTCTCAAACGGAGACTTCTCAGTGTATAAATTTTGTAGATAAACCTGTAGTTGACTCTTTATTTTGGAAATTATTTTTTGAAGGATCTAAATCCAATGATGGAGCAGGAGTAGGATGCATATTAGTTAGCCCAAAAGGGGAAAAAACTATGTTATCATGAAAACTTGAATTTGATTGCATGAACAACACTGTTGAATATGAAGCGTTATTTCAAGGTCTGTATAAAGCCATCAGCCTTAATATCAAACACCTACAAGTGTTTAGAGATGCAGAAATTGTGATAAAGAAGGTAAAAAATACTATACACTGTTTGTTTGGACATTTGAAACATTATCAATCATTAGTCCAAGACCTCACTTTTCACTTTATTGTGTTTGATATTTCCCCTATCCCAAAACTCCAAAACACAAGCGTCTACATTTTGGCTAGTGTGGCCTCGAAGCTCATTCCACCATGAGATTACAGTCCCGATCGCTTTTATATTGAATTGATTTTTAGGCCTTCTATTCCCAACAATGTCACCAATTGGCGAGTCTTTAATAATGATCCAGATATCATAAGCTTTTTGACATCAGAAGGTTCTTATGATGACCAAATAATTGATGAAGATCAACATGTCGGCCAGCTTAAGCAAGACGCAACAATGAATTCTATACCTAAGTATGTTGTCAAGATGGAAGACTTATATGACCTTAAGGATATATTCAAAAGACCGACCAACTCAAAACATCAGAGTTCAACTCTGAGGTTTGAATTGGTTAATCTCAGAACTGACCTTAAACCTCAAAATATCAATCTAGGCCTTGGTCTTACATTGAATCAAAAATCAGCCTTCATACATTACTTGAAGAAATATAAGAATGCCTTTGCTTGGAACTATGAAAGCATATGACACTTCTATAATTCAACATACCATCCCCATGACATCTGATGAAAAACCTGTGCAACAGAAATTGAGAAAGATTCATCCCAATTTAGAAAATCATTTTAAATATTAATTAAATAAATTGCTCAAAGCCAAGATTATTTTCCCATTCAGACATTCCAGGTGGGTCTCCAACCTTGTCCTAGTCAGAAAAAATAATGGTGACATTCGAATATGTATAGACTTCTGCAATCTCAATAAAGCTTGTCAAAAGGACAACTTTCTGTTGCCTCCTATGGAACAGATATTGCAATCAATTGCAGGCTCAAAACTAATGTCTTTCCTAGATGGATTTTCAGGTTATAATCAGATTCTAGTACATCCATATGACCGGGTAAAGACTACATTTAGAACCAAATGGGGCACCTATGCCTATCAAAAGAAGTTATTTGGATTAATCAATGTTGGTGCAACGTTTCAAAGAGCCATGGATATAGCTTTCAAAGGTTTGGTAAACAAATTAGTGGTAATATATTTAGATGACATAATTGTATATTCCAAAAAGCACAGTAATCATTTGAGAGATTTAAAACAAATCTTTGAACGTTGTCAGAGGTACGGAATTTCTCTTAATCCCAAGAAATATTTCTTTGTGTTTAGTGAAGGAAAACTCCTTGGATTCATTATATCCAAAGAATGGATTCACAGTGACCCTGATAGAATAAGAGAAATTTCTGAAATTCCTTTACCTCATAACAAAAAGTCTATGCAATCTTTCCTAGGATAGATAAATTTTGTTAAAATATTGTCCCTGACTTTTCACAAATTGCTTTACCTCTTCAATCCATGATTAAGAAAATTTATCTTTTTAAATGGGGACACACGGAGCATGAAGCCTTTGATTTGATTAAACGAACAATCATAAATGCTCCCTCTTTGGCAACTCCGAATTTTTCTAATCATTTCATTTTATATACTTTTGCTTCCAAGAAATCATATGCAGCTATATTAACACAGGTCAATGATGATAAAGCCGAAGCATCAATTTCTTTCTTTAGCTCCAATTTACAGGGGGCTGAATTGAACTATTCAGATGTTGAAAAACAAGCCTTTGCTCTTTTCAAATCCATAAAGCATTTCAGACCCTTCCTCCTCAAAACCCACACAAAGGTAGTAGTACCATTCTCAGTAATGAAAAATCTATTAATACAAAGGGAATAGGTGAGAAGAGGGAAAATTGGGTAATGGCACTGCAAGAATATGCATTGAAATCAGACCAGCTAAAATTGTAAAAGGTCAAGGTTTTTGTAGAATGTTAGCAGGAACATCCAACTTATCAGTGCTACAAAATTTAGATGAAGATATACAAGTATATGAGGTAAGCCTTAATGACAATGAATCCAGATATGTTGATATCATATTTTATTTAAAAAATGGATATGCCCATCCACAACTAAGTTACCAAATGAAAAGGGCTTTAAGGCTAAAATCTAGACAATACCAAATCATCAATAATGTGTTATTTAGAATAAATTATGGTTTTTTTTTGCTTAGATGTCTTAAAAAATCTGAGGCAGAAAAGGTTTCGTAGGAACTCCATGATGGACCAGTTGGTGGACATTTTGGAGGGGATACAACCGCACATAAAATCCTACATGCTGACTATTATTGGCCAACCTTATTCAAGGATGCACACAGTTATGTAAGGAAATGTAGAGATTGTCAAACAGTTGCTGGCAGATAGAGGAAACCCGTATTACCATTGCAACCAATCAATATTGAACAACCATTTGAAAAATGGGGACTGGGCATAATAGGTGAGATTGTTCCTCACTCATCTAAGCAGCATATATACATTCTTACAGCGACTGATTGTTTCACGAAATGGGTGGAATCAATATCGCTTAAGGTAGCCAATTCTGAAAACATTATTGAATTCATCGATCAATTTGTTATTACCATATTTGGTCTACCATCTACCCTTATGTTTGATAATGCATCTTATTTTTGAGGCAATATTATGATAGAATTTTCTCTTAAAAGAGGTTTTAAGCTTAAATACTCTGCTAACTATTATCCTCAAGGAAATGGCTTGGTCGAATCCACAAACAAAAATCTCATAATAATTATTAAACGAACCGTTGATCGAAGTCAGAAAAACTGGAATAAAACTTTAATATTTGCTCTATGGGCAGATCAAATAACACAAAAGGCCTCCATAGGCACTTCTCCTTTTAATTTGGTCTATGGGAAAGAAGTTGTCCTTCCAAAAAATGTAGTTATTCCCTCGTTAGCCCTAGTTCAATTTATTGAAGAAACTCCTTCCTCTTCTATGCAAGTGAGATAGTTACAAATCCTTAAGCTCAAAGAAGAAAGGGAAAAGGCCAAAATTACACACGCACATTATCAACAGTTAGTCAAAGCTTCCTTTGATGCTAATTCTGTAAGTACAAAATCCTTTCAGCTCAGAGACCTAGTATTGAAATGGGATAAATCACACGTGGAAAAAGGTAAGCATACCAAGTTCCAATGAATGTGGCTTGGTCTGTTTCAGATTGTGGAACATATAGGCCCATCAACCTTTTTATTACAAGATTTATCTATTCCTAGAAGATCACCTCTTCTATTCCTTGTATATTATTGTCTTTACTTTTTAGGAAAAATAAAAGTTGAGTAGCATTTACTTTTGGCTTTACAAATAATAGTCTCTTTTATATTTTGACTTTTCGCTTGTATAATTAAATATGGTTAAGAAGATGATTTTCACATTTGAAACATGGGCTAAGTTTTATTTCTCTGAAATTGTGTTTTCTCTGCCGAAATTGTCTTTTGCTAAACCTTGACTTTATAAAGAAACCTTTTTCTCTACCATCATTCAAGAAAAGTATCTTCAACAAAGAAAAGTCTCTCTACAGAAAAACATCTTTAACTCTACAATTGTCATCCAGAAACTCTTAGAGATTCAATGATTCTCCCCATCTAGTAAGCTTTCATCCTCAGTATAATTCTAAAATATGCTTAAACTTAAAGGATAAGAGTTTTCATCAAGAGTCGGCTTACCATGATTATAGGGAAATAACTAGCTGACATTACCAATACTGTATATCAAAACAGGGTAATGGCTTGAGATTCCATCAATAAAAAGACAAGGGGTCTCATCAAGAGCTAGCTTGTTCAGCCAAGTTACAACCAGTGAATGGCATTGTCAATTTTGGTCACCAAACCAAGACAATGGACTTTGCGGAGCGAAATGAAAACTTTAAAGAAAAGAAAATTATTTAGAAAAATAAGTATATAAATTTGAACTTATCTTTAAGGATTGCATTCTTATCTAGATGGGATACTGAATCATTGTTGGTTACAAGGTAACCCTGTCAAGGCTATGGACGCCTGCTGGCAGCAGAGGCTCTACCTATGACAATTGTTTATACCAAAAGCTGATTTGTGAGAGTCCCCTTGTTTTTATCTTTAAAACCAAGTAATGACTGATGTAGACAAAGCAACTTTCATATTGAAGAGGATGATCAAAAGGATGATAGTTAGGTAAATGTTGTTTTATTATTCAAAGCAATGTTTCTTATCTTATATTTCATGTAATTTTTATTTTCTAAATTACCTTTATTTTGGAAGTTTTTAGAAATTTCAAAAAACTATCAGAGATAATTGGTTCTTCCAAGTGAATCGCCAATTGTTGTGCTATTCAACAACCCCCATTTATTAATAGTGATATTCAATATTATATCAATAAATGGGGACCCTTTAAAAAATCCTTCCAAAAATAAGTTTAGCATTTAGGCATTTTTCTTGTTAATTTTTGGAATAAAGCAAGATATCAAGATAAAACCTTTTGAAAAATCTAGTAAATGTTAGCCTTTTCGCATATCGCACGATCAAGAGTGTCAAAAGCCTTGATATCCATCAAAATTAGTGAAAAGAAATCAAAAGAGAACACCGCACAAAACCTTGAAACTGTTAGGTTTCCCATGTGAACTAAGTTCTAAGGCATTTCTTATTAAAATAAGGCCCGCATCGCAAATTACCACTTACAAGGGGCGCGCCTTAACAAAGTATCTTAAACCATGCAATATCCGAGATTGCAATGACACAATCTCCCTTATCACATCGCATTAAGAACACTTAAGAGAATCTCAAAGCCTTAACATCATGCGAGATTATGAAATGTGATTGAAGACCTGGACCCAATTCTGAAATATGTTATAAACAAGCACTCAAGTCTGATGCTTAAGAAAAATGGATTTTCATAAAAAATCCTAACAAATAAGATATGCTTTGAAAACAATAATGAGTGGCCCGCATTTCGCATCCCGAAGAAACTAAAGAAACGTTAAAGAAAACGCATAACCACAATGCGATAATGTGATTTGCATTATTGCATTGCATTTGCAAAATTGACATTTCCGCAGTTTAAAGGCTCGCCACCCTAAAAAGTTTCTTCCCTAACTTACGATGCAGAGCATTAATGAGCAATAAAGCTAGGGATAAGGAACCATTAGTGGGAATTTAGTAAGGGATAATAGCATTTACGTTTGATAGGAAGTTCAATGTGATACGATATCTTCTCACCTGCGTTCAAATAAAAACTCCTTTCTTGTCACCTTTTCAAAGTTATCTGCATCATTCATTCTTATGTTCATTCTTATCTCTGTATATCTGATAGCTTTTATTTTGCTTCATTTTTAGGAAAAATCCACAGAAGGTCATTGGGAGCAATGGGAAAGAGGGGCAAGGTATCTGCATCTGAGAAATCATAAATGACTCCTTTATTCTTGAATACTACATGCAACAAAGATGAAGGAACCTCTACGTGGGAAACCATGTATGATTTATTAGAAGAAGAGAAACCAATTCCTCTGGTAACAAAGGCCAAAGTCGATGGTCATGCTTCCTTAGACGTCTCCATCTTCGAGACGGCATACTCATTTCTACACCGCATAGCCGCAAGACCAAAAATAATTCCATATACAGATATGATCAAGTGGATAATTGATCAGGTGGATGTCTCAGACAGAGAATTTAAGAATAGCAGGCAGGAGGTTATGGTATCTTTTTCACCAGACAACTTGCAGCTTATGTACAATCTTCCAGAGTCACAGATGTTCTACAACAAACAGTTCCTCGAGAAATTTGCTAAGGAGAATGAAGACCCAGCAAACGTCACACGAACCTGGACACAAAATGAAGGCAACATCAAAAAGGATAAAATGGGTATGTATTCTATAACATCTATATCTCCCCCTCATAGTTTTGCAGCAACCATTTCGGCAAGCCCGATAGTACCAAATTTTCTCCAGAATGGTTGCCATTAATAGATGCAGTGGTAAACGCAGCAATAATGAATTAGGTCCAAATTTTGTCTGATAATTTTGCAAAGGCTATAATGGAGTATATGAGAAAGAGAAGTATCTCTTCAAGGGTTTACTATCCATTTTTTACGAGTGCCTATGTAATGGATGCGATCTGTTTTGGCTCAAAATTTCCTATCATGGGATGGAAGTGGAATGTGAAAGACTCGCTTCCCATTCATATATATCATAAAAATATGTGGGATTCTTAGTTTCACCCCCATTTTTAAATAATTTTTCATGGAGTTATGTTTCCTATCCATAAATAAGTCTACAACAAAAATGCCCTAGGTTTTTTAGAGAAGATGAAGTAGATATCCTACCTGTAGCCAAATGGTTTGGGAAGGAGACATTTACATATATCAGAGTATTCGGGAGCATTGCTTCACTACATGTCCTCCCATATTATGTTCCCGATAAGGTAATGGCTAGGGAGATAGCCTACCAAACAGTAGGATAAGGTGGGTTGAGCAAAGGATTGAAGGAACAGAAAAAGGCCATTTGGCCTACATTTCCGTTGCAATGTGGTGTGTTTTCACTACACAATTTTGGAAATGCATGCAACGAAGCAGAGATTATGAAATCTCTTAAATTGGCTACATTCCTAGGAAGATAATATGACCCAAATGGCACCGCCAAACACTTCACTACTATGGTGAAAGTTAAAATATTCACCCATGAGGAAGATGTATTTGATGACCTCTTCCTACGAAAAAAGACATTTTTGGAAATAAATCATATGGCATCGCTACTTTTTGCCCCAAATGATATTGAGGCCTTCCATGAATATAGAGAGGGGAGATTATTACAGGTCCCATTAAACCTACTACAGATTGAACCAATAATGCATCCAACTCCTAGTGTAAGCTTAGAGGAAAGCTCCAGAGAAAATTCTAAAGATAATTCCAAAGAAAAGTCCCAGGAGAAGTCTACCCATGAGTCACAGCACTCATAGCTACAGTCTCAAAATGGGGGCAATAAAAATAAATAGTCTGAAAGGGACACAGCCGGAACCACAGAAAAAGCACCTGAAAAAACCCCAGCAAAGAAACAGGCTGAACTCCCCTCTACTTCCACTCAGTTGGTGAAACCCCCAATTGTTGATTTAGAAAAAAAATGGGAGCATTTTAATAAGAAGCTCCATATAGAGGAACAGATATCCGAGATACAGACTCCACGGCACAAATCAACTCAAGAAATTATAGTGGAGAAAACTATAGGCACTCAGGATGTGGAGCTCATTCCTACCACGCCCACTTCTGAAATTATTTGAAGAATTGAGGAAATTCCCCCATTAGATGTGTTTTATGGCCCTACCCATAAAGTTGTCATCAAAAGGCAGAGGAAGAAAAGAAAGTTAGATGTTGCAGCTATTATCACTCCCGACAACAAACCAATGGATATTGTCTGGAAATATTCGCCCATGGACCCATCTGAGAGCCTTACGAGACTATCGCAATTTGCAGGAGCATGTGCTACAAAAAATATTGATAAAGAAATAGAGGTCCAAATATTGCTAAGAGAAAAGGAACAAAGGATATTTTTGTTGGAACAACAATTAGAGCAAGAAAAATCTAACCAACAAGTAGAGTTACAAATTTCCAAACTATAGCAGGAGTTTGAATAGATGCAAATACAACATCAAGACAGCCTAAAAGAGAAGGATGTGCATATTCAAGCTATGACAGAGAAGTCTAAAGACAATCTGCAAATCAATTAGTTCGTAAAAGAAGCACTCAACCTTAACACCCAACTAATGCAACAAAAGGAAATTATGTGCCAGGAAATCTCGCAAATAAATCCTTATTGCAAGATCAGTAATAAGCTAGCAAGCCAAGTCATCAACATGAGGCTTGAGTATGAAGAAATCCATAAAAGGATTTTTGACTTTATCACCTGACAAGAATCAGAAGATGGAAGAAAGGCTGATTTGCCAAAACTAGAGGAATCGCATAAAGAAATTCTATTTGCAGACTGGGATTCTCGGCTCAAGCAAGCAGAAAGGGCAACAACGGTCACAGCAGCAGCATCAAATAGCATCATTGAAGCCATTAATGAAAATCTACATAGCACCAACTTGGTTGTAGGATCTATACCAGGATTTCTTCCAAACGCTAATCAACTAGGGCAACAATGGAGACAAGTAGCAAAGGAAAGGGAGGAGGTGATCAGAAAAATGAGCAAGCTGAATTGGGAAGCATACTGGCAATTATTAGTCAAACCATACAGTCAGTGGATGACATTGCGATGCCTAACTACCTCCACACAAAAAATGGTGCCAGCACTGACAGACGTTATATTTATTGGACAGTTTAAATTTGTGATCGGTCAACCGACACAGCTCAAACTAATGACAGATATCTGCGATCTTAAGGATCAAATGTAAAGGAGTTAGTCACTTTTTTTTTTGAGTTTTATTTAGCAAAATCTGAGGAAGGTCATTTAAACCTCCTCATTTATTTTTGTAATAATCTATTTTAGGACCTATAGTTTCAGTATTTAAACCCCTCTCATGCATTTAGAGAGGGGTCCAGAAATTTTATTAGAAACATTCTTCAAAACATGCCCTTATGTACCTTTGAGGAGGTTCTAGTGGAATGAATGGAACAGGATCTATTTTCTTTTTTATCTGGCACCTTCTACTGAAATTGCACTTTTTCACTCTTAGATGATGTTGGATTGATTCGAATTAGGTCGATATTGCTGAAACACATGAGCAGAACTTATCATATATGGTACTTTTATCTTGTGATTATGTTTTATTTATGTAACAGGGAATAACTTTTCTTTAATTTTTTTATGTATGAAAGTTTTTATTTTGGTTAGGATTATTGCACTTTTGTATGGTGTTGGCTTTAATTTTCTACTGAATATATGAATGATTCTATATGCGATATATCTTTCACAGTCGTTTTGGCTAACTATTTATCCAAAACGATTATTGTTAAACGATTTCACTTCTTATTGCAGTTGAATGATCTTTAATACCAAATGCTATAGGACATTATTGTAAATCGCATACCTTACTTTATTCCCGGGCATAGTTATATTTAGAGTGTTTAAAACTAGGATATATGCATGTGATTAATAGTTTAGATTAGATTACACTTAGCTAAATCATTCCCCCATTACATCATATATCACCCCATCAACACTACCAAAATATCTTTTTGGGAAATTGGTCCCATTATCCCCAGTTGGAGCCACTACACCAAACAGAAAAGGAGCTGCCAACCAGGGTCTGGACCAGGTGGTTTTCCCCCATGTTGTAGCAACAATTCTCGAGGCTTCAACAGGGACCAATTACCAAAATAAGACTATTAATTCAAGGAGACAAAATATTATTGGGAGTTACAATTCATTTTCTCCTCTTTCAAAGTATAGTCTAGAATGCTCCAAATGCAATAATCTAGATCGTGAAGCTCAAAATTGTCCACTAGAACCAAGAGAAAGGGTATGGAGAAGGAAGACTAGAGAACCCACTCCTAAAAAGTGTGGCTTATATTTGTGTGCACAAAATGAGGGAAAAAAATGTTTTGTAGATAGTGGGTGGTCTATGCACATGATTGGTGATAAAAAGAAGTCCATCTCACTAAAAAAGAAGGATGGAAATGTGACTTTTGGAAGTGGAACTGCTAAAATTGTTGGAAAAAACACAGTGAGCCTTATAAATAATAAAGGCAAAGAAAAGAATGCATTATTTGTTGAAGGACTCAAGCATTATATTCTAAGCATCAACATAATATGTGACCAAGGACATGATATCATATTTCATGACAACAATTGTGAAATAAGAAGGTCCTCTTGGGGAAAATTTGTGGGAAAAAGAGTAAGAACAACATACAATGTTTACATTCTCAATGAGTGTTATGAAACCAGCTCAAGAAAAGATAGAAAAGATAGATCAACGCCTTAGAATTCAGCCTCTTCGAGGGGGCAACCTCCTTTACATTACATAAATGAACAATTACTGGATGATACAAATGAAAAGACCTCCTTTCTATATATAGGAGTCTAAGGGGTCATAACATAACCCGAGCCGACATAACAATAATAATGTAAGGGCACAATAATAATAATAGTGGGCTTCTATGGGGCACAATAGTAACAATATGGGCACTACATGGGTACATCAATATAATAAGTGGGTTGTACTAATAACAATAAGGGGTTACACTAGTAGTATAGGGGCCTAACATGCCCCCAACCTTCAAAAAGCGTTATCCTCAACACTTGAGTAGTTCTTGATGCTTCTGTATAAAATTCTTGCCCTCCCATGTGGAATCTTCAGCGGGTAAGTTCTTCCACTTGATGAGATACTCTGAAATTGATTGATTCCGTAGCTGTCGGGTTCTTGTTTCTGTGACTGCTCCAGGTTCCAATATGATTTTTCCTTCCTCTTCAATTTTTGGCAATATTGTTTGAATTGGGATCTTTTGCAGCTTTTGAATAAGTGGCCATACTTCTTCATCCTTCTTCCGTTCATCCCTTGCTTCATTTATCCAATCTGGTTGGATAATAGAAATAGCACAAAACAATGCTTCCACATCCTGATCCTTGAAGAGTCTTCCCATTCAGTAAGGTCGCCATTTTTTAAGTGCATGTAGTATTGCCAACATTTCCTTCTCATAAATAGCTTGCTTGAGATGTAGCAGTAAAAATACCCAATCACCTACATCAAAACATTTTTCACTACGATGTTGATCTACCTGTTGTTTCGTTTGATTTTGCACCGAAGTGGCGTTATCCTTTAAAAGTTGGAGAACTTGTTTTTGATGCTCGATGTGATCTTTCTCTACTTGAACCTTTTTCTTCTTGATATGTTCTACTATCTCTAGAGTTTTAGGAGTGGTGTTTTCTTCAAATCCTTTACAAGATATGGTTGGATTCATTTTTGATGCTCGATGTGATATTTCACTTCTTGAACATTTTTCTTCTTGATATGTCCTTCTATCTTGATATTTTGAGGAGTGGTAATTTCAACGAATGAATTACAAGATATGGTTGGATTCATTTCTTCTTTCTCGATGTGATCTTTCACTTCTTGCACCTTTTTCTTCTTGATATGTCCTTCTATCTTGAGAGTTTGAGGAGTGGTAATTATTGTCAATGCTTTACAAGATATGGTCTGATTCATTTCTTCCTTCTCTCGGTTGAGGTCCTGGCATATATCCTCTTCTTTTGATGTTTCTTGATCCTTTTCTTCCTCTTCATATTCTATGTAAAATAATTTCTTCTCAGCACACTTATGACATTTAATGCATTTGCTATCACAATTGTAACAAATCCCTTTTTCTCTTTTTTCTTCCAATTGTTGTGGTGTAACCCTCGTAGGTTGTGGAAGGCTAGGAGAAACAACACTTCCATCTTTATAGTTGTGAGGGGTATGCTTCTTGGGTTCCATAATTTTTCTTTCCACTATGTCACAAAGCCCTTTTACTCTTTCCAACTGTTGTGGTGTTGCTCTAAGGAAAGTGTTGCTCTTTGTATCCTCATAATGTGCTATCATTTCCTCCATGAAAATTGACCACGTAACAAGTCTTTTACGAGAACAAAGCCCTTTATACCATAAAAATTGATCTGGTTCTAAATATGAAGATGTAATACATACCTTTTGTAATAGTGGTACACCATGTAGATCAAAATATTGCTCCATCTGACATATCCAATTTACAGGATCCTTGTCATAAAACTTCCTCATCTTGCTTTTTCTTGATTTTAGCAGCACGATGTTGAAATGACTGTAACTCTGTACTTTCAGATCTTTAAGTTATGAAATTGTGACCTGTAGTAGCCCTCTGCGTCCTCTTTCCAATGCCACCAGTCTAATCGAAATTGGATTCTCCAAGGAAGAGTTATGCCAAATCTCCCACAGTGACCTGATTATAGACTAGTTCAATAGAGCGAAATTGTACGACATGCCACGTGTCACTGTGTCGACCTTTGGCTCTGAAAATATGTGCAAGAAACTACAGTCTGTCCTCTTTCTATACCTTCTTATGAAATTTCCATCTGATGCTCAGAGAGAAAGTTATGATGATTTTCCCAAGGTCACCTGTTTGGAATGTAATTCAGGAGTCTACAAAAAGACCAACTTCCTCAGATCATATCTCCGCAAATATAGCGCAAAAAGCTCTGAAATTTGGAATCAAGGTTCAGTGCGATTTCGTCTCAAACAGGTTTTTTTTTTCTTCTTAAAGTCACAAAAAAAAATTTATAGTGAAACTGCCATGATGACCTGTTTGGAGCAGTGAAACCCTAGAATCCAAAGCTCTAATACCAAATGTTATGAAACCAGCTCAAGAAAAGGATAGAAAAGATAGGTCAACACCTTAAAATTCAGCGTCTTCGAGGGGGCAACCTCCTTTACATTACATAAATGAACAATTCTTGGATGATACAAATGAAAAGACCTCCTTTCTATATATAGGAATCTAAGGGGTCATAACATAATCAGAGTCGACATAACAATAATAATGTAAGGGCACAATAATAACAATAGTGGGTTTCTATGGGGCACAATAGTATCAATATGGGCACTAAATGGGTACATCAATATAATAAGTGGGTTGTACTAATAACAATAAGGGGCTACACTAGTAGTATAGGGGCCTAACACATTATTTTATCTTTATTGCCATTACTAAAAAAGGTTGAAATTATAATTGGGAAAGAAAAATGTTATTCTATCAAAAACATTACTGTTTTTTTTTCATTTGTTCTTAAAAAACATAATTTGTTTTTTCACAAATAAAATTGGTTTTAATGCCATTTTTTAAATATGTTGGAAATTAACCATAAAAAAAATTAAAAAATAAATAAAATTATAAAAAAAAAAAAAAAAAAAAAAAAAAAATAAAAAAAAAAAAAAATCTGGTCGAGAATACACACTTTTCGGTTATAGCACTATTTTTGAAGTTTTTTTTGGGTTTTCTGGCTAGAGTTCCCATTCTGAGTTTGTAATTATTGTTTCAAATTTTATGTTGTTGCATGGCATCTTCATCAAAAATAATAAATCCATAAGGATTTGATTCTCCTCTACTGCCTCGTTCTCCACCTCCTCCTTCATTTCCTCATCTACCTCTTCCACCTCCAATCCTAAGTTCACCATTTACATTACGTACTTCTCCTTCTCCTTCTCCTTCCACTTCCATTGTAGATTCGTCAAAGGTAATATAAGGTTCTATAGTAGTATTATCTAGCTGTTCTTATGGTTCCTCTACTAATGGTATATTAAAATAAGTTTCCTCTTCTTCCTCTCTAGGAGCTTTTAATTCCTTCCCTAAAAGTTGTTCTGACGACAAACAGAGAAATACTACTCCTTATGTTGGGGATGTAGATTCTTTAACTATGACTTGAGTAAAAGAATTTAATGAATCTCTTGGTTGGATTAGAGTGTATGTCTACCTGCAAATGATCGGATGTGAGTGTTAATGGATGTTGTGACACTATGAGGTCTGGAAGGGGTGAGTGGCGATGCTGGAATTGAACTCCTACCTGTAATTACAAATCTACCCCTAGAATCCCTTTTTATATGTATAAATTATTTTTATCTTACTTTAATTAGGAATCTACAAAATCAATGTTGAATGATCTTAAAATCATATGCAAACAAATAATGGAATCCTATATACACCTCCCCAACAATGGCACCAAATGTTGGTAATTTAATTGACCTTAAATTAATTCGTTAATTGTCAACCAAAATTCATGTAGTTATGAAGTGTATGTGAACCATATATGCTAGGAATTATATATTTGGATGAAATTGGTCTAGGTAGGGATAAATATTAGATGAGATTAAAGAGTCGTCACACACATGTTCTTTAAATTAAAGCTACATCAAAACCAAATGCCAAACTATATTTAAAATTAATCTATAACTTGAAATCTCAATTTATTCTAATTGATGAATTGAAAGGTTATTTCTAATTGATTAAGGAAATATTAATGATAATTGTAGAAAAGAGATCCTAATACTATTTTGCAAAATTTAAAGTTTAATACTACTTTGCAAAAGCAAATATTAACACTATTTGGAGAAAAGGAGACTTAACTTAGAAAAATAAATTCTCACTCTAAATTACAGAAAGAAACGCTAATGTTAATCTCTTGCAGAAGGAAAGTAATTTGAATAAATTGTAGTTTCAATTCATTACTAATGTGCATTAATAGCTTTGAAAAATCATCTACTCATCATCCACAAAATTTAATTCACTCAAAAAAGTAAATGGCTTAAGTAAAATACATTCTGGAAATAAATGTTTTTGCATTTCCTTTTTATGAGTGGTCTAGAAATAAAACAATAGGTGATTGGAAAATAACTAAAATGTAACTATTTGTATTCACAGAGAGAAGAAAAAGGCTATATGAAATTGGTAATTCTATGAAAACTATCTACAAGCAATTGCGATGTAAATAGAAAGTAACCACGCGCCCCTCATTGCTCAACCACACATTGGGAAAGAGGAAAAAAGTATTATATAAATCTGCAAATGTTTATTAAAAAAATCTTGCAAATGCTGAAATTTACGATGAATAAATTTGTTTTTGGTCTTACCTCATGACTTTTGTACAATTCTTTATAAAATTGATCTAAGAATCCTACTATGGTAGGAAATTAAACTAGTTTTCCATCTAAGAAGTAAACATAAATTAAAAGTCTATCTCCTCATGATTTTCTACTGGAAGAGAATATCATGAGTGATTATTCTCCAACATTTCTTCTTGATCGAACAAATTATCTGCACGCTTGCTTGATCTCATGATAATCTCCTAGCAAACTTCACTTAACTACTGAAATGTGGTAACCAAAGTTGGACTTTTGATATTTCCTTTAAATATTTCTATCTCTGTATCTTTTCAAATCATGATGGTAGGTGGAAATCTATGTACAGAACAATTTTCATATATAGTTACCTTTCATTCCTTCATTGGTGCATTGAAACCTGTCCAGCCATGGAGATGGCTGCAGAATTTGATATTAGTTGCATAATTAGAAAGATTATGTAGTTGTAGATATGTTTTAATTATATTTCACAAAGAAACAATAGATTATAAAACATGCATGATTATTACCTTTTATATTCTTGAGTTAGATTGTGATTACCTTGATTAGGCTAAAACTGCAACAAGATAGTCACAAAAAGGTAAAGGAAAGGGAAAGAGGGTAGTAAAAATAGAACAATTTCAAACTTCAACAATATCCATGGTACTGATTTCTGTAAATGTTTCTCTGGCAGTGACATGTCTTTCAACATCCTATAATATATCATGAAGCCAAAGGAGTCAACGAACTCATTTGAGGCATATTCTCCACCATTGTCAAACTTAGAAACTTTTATTCTCTTCCCTCTTTGATTCTCTATCTGCAAATTGGAGTTCCTAAGCATGTAAAATTCCTAGACCATATGATTTAAATAAAATATCCATCTTTTCCTAGAGAATAATCAATAAATATAATATAATAAAGGTATCCACCAAGGGAGTGCACAAGCAAGGGTCCACATAGGTCAGATTGGATGAGTTGTAGAATATCGTCATTCATGCTCTTAGTGGAGGGGAATGGCCCCCTTGTCTTCTTTCCATTAGAAAACCCTGGAAATACACCATCGTGACAAGATTGGACATCAGGCATCCCACAAACCAATATTCTAGCTTTATGTAGGGATTCATAATGTAGATGTGTCAAACTTTAGTGCCATAGCTCACTTTGGTGATTAATATTATGGACCATTTCTTGCAGTGATATTCCAATGACTCTATAGAGTCCAATTATGTATCCCAAGGTAAAAGAATCTCTCATGCAAGATTCCATTGGACAAGTGAGGACATTTCCTATCATCAAGGCTACTCTCATCCTTTTGTCCTCCAAGGAAAATATAGATACCAAGTTCTTCTTTAATCCTGGAACAGACATAACATCATGAAGAAGAACAGATTCCCTATAGTCTAAATGAAATTTAGAGGAGCGAAATCCGTCCAGAGGATGAGTGGAGTTATCTCCAAGGATGATATCTAGATTTATCTCTCTCTCAACAAAATTTGAGAGGACTTGACGATACCCAAAGAAATGTCTAGAATCCCCACAATCTACTAGCCAATTATCGAAAGAATCTAGAGGAGAGGAATTAGAAAGTGTAGAACTAAGAATATATTCATATTGAGTAGTAGATACATTACTTTCATACCTATAGTTTCTTGACCTCTTTGACGACAACAGATTTCTTTCTTATCATCAGGAGAATCTCTTCTTATTCTATCATATATTCTTCTTCTATAATCTCATCTTATTCTATAATTGAACCTACTATTTTTGAAGCCATAATTTTTTTTGTAATTGGACCTTTCAACATCTCTCTTTTTCAAATAGTCTCGAAAATAGTGGCGAGTCTTGTGACAATTGTAGCATTCAATATTCCTTAATCCTCTATTAGATTAATTTTATTTAGCAGAAGTATTTCTTAATCCAAATGTTCTCCCTCTTCATTTTATCATGTTATATTGTACAATAATATAGGGTTTTCCTTTTTCATTCTTTTGAATCCTCCCTCTAGAGATCATCTTGATTTCTTCTTGACTACACTTGTCAATGATCTCATCAAATTTTGGGAATTTTTCATTCTTTCTAATAGTACTAATGTAGGTTTCCCAAATAGAAGGAATACTTTTAATAGTGGCCAATACCAGATATTTGTTAGATATAGGCTCACCAGTAGCATGCAATTAATCCCTTAGTTTGATAACATCACCACATAGGATTGCACAGATTCCCCCATGTTCATCTCCATGTCCTTGGGTTGGTTCTTCAAGGAGAGGATGTGATTCAATTTTTTTACATCGTACATCCCAACCAAATTATCATAGATATATTTGGACTTCTTCAATTTTCCAACATAAGTAAGAAAATGATATTTCAATGAATTAATAAGAATTTATTCACTTTGAGATCACATTTCTTAAATTTTGACTTAGTAGCAATAGGAGAATTTTCTGGTGGCCCGATTAGTTTTCCTTCCACATATTTCAAAGCATCATTATCATCCAGTATAATTTCCAACAAAATATTCCAAGAATAATGGTTCATGAATCACCCAGTTTCTCTATGTCCTTGAAATAAGACATAGACATATTGGCCAAGTCAAATAGGCTCCTTTAACTTCTTCCAATGATGATTTCCATTGTCTCTTGATTCTTTGGGCTTGTCTTCACCTTGGCTCTAATACCATGTTAATTTTACACTATCATATGATATGTACAATCACTTAGCCCAATGTTTTCTTCAATTAGCAATCAAACTCAATCTCTCAATATCAATTCTAGATAGGATAGCTAATACAATGTACAATAAAAGAGAATCAAGAGAAACTCCAAGAGACACAAGATTTTTTCAGAAACCAAGGAGAAACCTCACAAGGGGGACAACCCTTTCAAGTTCTTCTTATATTAGATTTTCATCAAATTTTTAGTAGAGAGATATAACGTTTCAATCCAACAATCATGATTAAAAGTCAATCGTTTGACTATCCAACAAAACCAACCAATTAATGTCCAAATGATGAGTGCAAGTCAAATATGTAATTTATTTCAAAGTAAACAACATTCAATGGCCGCCAAAGATTCCTTAAATAGTCATCAAGATGCGGGAGGATCCCAAAAGGCCAAAAATTTAAATTTCTCCATTCTCATTGGAACCTATCTCAAATTAAAGAGCTCGTCATTTTGAATCTAATGGCATGAGCAACACCTCAATCTGACACTGTATGTGAAAGTTATGAGAATCTTAAGTTTTAATCTAACAAAAAAGAAATTGGTGCGGGTACCTTAGGGTGCCATATGGCATTCCTAAAAGCTGTGACACGGTAGTATGGATGAAACTCTATTAGCTACAATACATAACACTTGGGCCAATCAGAATGTGACACCTCGCAATACAGACTAGTGACTAGGTGAGTTGATTGGGTATAGGGAGGCCAATGGTATGATGCCAACTGGACCGATAAAGTGGTGCCATGTAGCACCATAGTCATAGCCCATAAGGCCCCATAAAACCCACAATATTGAGCTCTTATGTGACAAGCTAGCGATCATTTACAATTGAATTTTTAGAAGAAAAAGAATTGTAGTCGTTGGTTTATTTAATGGTGGTCGTGTTTCATTTTAACGTGGGTCATTTGCTTTTTATTTAAGAAACTACATAGTGGTTTGAGGCCCGTTGGTTTGAACCCATGACCCCCGAGGTCACCACAATTCACAAACCATCCAACAGCCAATGTGCCCAAGTGGGCCATTGGAAATATCACCTATGAAAAAATATTTAAATAAAATCATTTGTACAATGGAGGAAAGACCAAAACAGTGTGCATGGAAGAGCAGAACTTTCCTTGGAACCAAGAGCAAATAGTCAAAACCATGCATGCGTGGAACCAGAAGCCAGATCTCCAATAGGGGAATACTTTAGGAATATTCTCCCACAAAATCTTCATGGAATATTTTATATTCCCTAAGGGGGTAGAGTTGCAAATGACATAATATGGTCAAGTATATAATCAAATTTCTCATAATTTTGATAGGATTTCACTGGTGCAATATGTTTTTTTATCTGAGAAACCCATTTTCAGGTCTAGGCTAGGAGTGCAGGTATAATGACGTATTTTCCCAATGTACTTACTATTTTTGTTGAGATAAATGAAGTGTCCTCCCCACTACTCTATTGAAAATGGCAACAAGAAATGCTAAAAATAGAAGTGCTAAAAATAGCACTGCTATAAATAGAAGTTCAGGTGCCAGTGTTGGACATAGCAACAAGGAATGAAAAATGAAAGTACTAAAAATAAAATTTCTATAAATAGTATTTTGCGATGGATTCCTATTTTAGTTAGTCCCTGAACTAAAATAGAGAAGTAAAAATTCGAATTTGATCTTAGCAGTTGTTTGTAAAATAATTAATTAATTCATCTTGAGTTAATCAGTTGTAGAAAATCAAACATGAAGTCTATGTGGGGACATGCAACAGTTTCTCCATTGATTGAGGAATTTATCCATCAGTTAAAGAGATAAGGATGAGTTGTAATTAGTTGGCTCAGTTAACTGAGTCAAGTCCAGTTATATTAATTCAAACAGTTTGTTGAATTAATTGTGAGTTCAGTTGTTTAATGCATGCATGCATGTAACTGTTGCACTTCAGATAATTGAATATTCTCTAATAAATAACTCATGCATGTCAGTTTAGTTAGATACCTAGTTGATATCAGAGGAAGGGACAGTGTACTATCAGTTAGACGATTTTTCCTATATAGGAAACTCATCCATGCAGAAGGAATTGTCTCCTTCATGTTTTTGCAGTTATTTCAGAGCTTAGAGCAGTCTGTGAGGGATTATTACACACGGGTGGAATCTTGAGGACCCAGGAGAAACTGCACAAGGAAATAGGAGGCTTGGAGGACTGAAGGAAGGCATATGTGTTGTCTATTCTATCTATGAGTAGCAGAGGGATTGTACTGAGAGCTAGATAGCTTCCGAGCTAATGCTTTATTTAATATGAACATATTTCAACTTGTATGATAATATAGAGATTGGGGTCTTAAATTGAGGCTTTCCCCAAGTTATTTTTCTGTGTTCATGTGTGATTGATTTCTCATTCTCAGTTATATGTGTTCTATTTGATCTTGCTCATATTCGATTAAGGTTCTACGAATTTATTGTAGAAGTAGATCTTGTATTTTTCTTTAGTATATTGCATGATCTATTGATCTACAGTGGGAATTTCTACATGGTATCAGAGCGAGGTTTTGTAGACAAAGTTCTACATGGTATTGGAGCTAGTTGATCCATATAGAAATTTCTACATGGTATCGGAGCCAAGTTTATCATAGCAAAGGTTATCAAAGCAAAGAATAGTATAGAAGAAGGGAGAAGTTTGAAGTTTGAAGTTCCTAAATATAGAAATCTAGTTCTTATCACATCGCAATTTCACCAATGGCGTTCAATGTTTTAAGACTTGAGTATGCGCTTGATGGTAAATCAAATTATATAGCTTGGAAGGATCACTTGGAAGCAATATTAGAGGATAATGGTGTTAGGTCCCTATAATACTAATGATTACCCCATTAGTATTGTGGTTGTATCCCTTATTAATATTTTTGTGCCCCTATTGTCCCCATATTATTATTACTATGCCCCGTAGAATCCCACTATTGTTATTTTTGTGCCTTTATATTATTATTGTTAGGTTGGCTGGGTTATATTTTCACTCCTTAGACTCCTATATATAGAAAGGAGGTTTTTTCATTTGAATCATCAAAGAATCATTCATTTGTGTAATGTAAAGGAGGTTGACCCCTCAAAGAGGTTGAATTCTAAGGCATTGATCTATATTTTTTATCTTTTTGTGAGCTGCTTTCATAACATTACTCAAGCGTTGAGGACAACACGTTTTTGAAGGAGAGGGGCATGTTAGGTCCCTTACTGTTGTAGTTGTATCCCTTATTAATATTGTTGTGCCCCTATTGTCCCCAATTGTTATTACTATGCCCCATATAATCCCTCTATTGTTATTTTTGTGCCTTTGTATTATTATTATTAGGTTGGCTGGGTTATATTGTGACTCCTTAAACTCCTACATATAGAAAGGAGGTTTTGTCATTTAAATCATCAAAGAATCATTCATTTGTGTAATGTAAAGGAGGTTTCCCCCTCGAAGAGGCTGAATTCTAAGGCGTTGATCTATCTTTTTTATCTTTTTGTGAGCTGGTTTCATAACAAACGGTCTAAGGGACTTCATTGATCAAGAAGTTCCCAAGCTGACTGATGCTACAAAATTGACAGAATGGAAGAAATGTGTGGCTAGAGCAAGGAGAATCCTTCTGGAGGGAGTTTGAGACCACATAGTCTCAAGTCTCCATGGGAAGGAGACACCATTTTTGATGTGGAAAACATTGAAAGATCTATATCAGAACAACAACGATTAGAGGAATCTAGCACTAAAAGACACGCTTCGAAAATCAAGTGTGAAAACGGTGACATCATCACTACATATCTTAACAAGCTCACCACCTGCAGCGATGAGCTTGGAAGTGTAGGGATCATGACAATCGATGATGACATGGTGATTCTTACACTCCTAGGTCTTCCTAAGAGCTGGCATAGCTACTAGGACTCAGTTAATGGAAGAGAAAAACTGCCAGATTGGGAACAAATTTGGTCGAATATGATGCAGGAGGAGATAAGAAGAAGCACCAGAGATGGTTCTTCATCTAAGGAGGATGAAGAAAACTATGCCTTAGTGAGTAAGGAAAAGAAAGGGAAGGAGAAGGCTCTCATTATAAATCAAGTTCTTCCCATGGTGGGAAGAAGTTTGACAAATCAAAAGTGTGATGCTTTTGTTGTCATGAGGTGGGCCATTTTGCTACAAATTTTCCACTTATGAAATCCAAGATGGGATCCAAGGAAGGATTAGAAGGTTAGGCACTAGCCTCAGAGTTTGAGTTGGATTTCACCCTCTTCACATGCATGGTTTCATCCATGGTGGGATGTGGTTGGTTTCTTGACAGTGGATCTTCTTTCCACATGACTAGTGACAAGAGTTTCTTCAGTGCCTTGGAGGAGAAAGATCTCCAAATACTCATAGCGATGGGTAATGATGAAAAGTATAGTGTCTTAGGTGTAGGCACAGTTGTTTTTTAGAGGGAGCATGGAGTTTGAATTACCTTGAATGATTTCAGGTATTTACTAGGACTGGGGAAACATTTGGTGTTGATCGCAACGCTGGAAGGTAAAGGCTATGATGTAGTCTTCAGTAAGGGAAAGGTTTTCCTTCGACACATCACCACAGGACAAGTGAATTAGATTGGTTCACGAGTCAAGAACCTATATGCTCTTGAGGTTGAAGATGCATGTTGTCAAGCAGTAAAAAGGGTCCTTTTCACCTCTATTTGCCCTACATTAATTATCAATCCAGGTAAGATTTTTTATCTCAAAGAGTGTACTCAGTCTGAGGCAAGCACTTGTCAAGAGTAATGTTAGTAGTATAGTGCTAAAAGTAAATAAATATTGTAAACAAACTATAAATGTAATGTCAAGAAGTTGAAATTCTTTGTAACTAAATCATTCATTTAAGAAACTACAGCACTTCATCAGTCAAGGATGTAGTAATGATAACTCTTCCCTTTGTAAACTGATGCAACTAAAAAGCAATCAAAGAGAATATCTCCAATCTCGGAACCAGACAATAATAGCCAATGTTCACTACAGTTGTAGATCGTTCTATTCATACCAAGGCAATTACTCGAAATGATAATTCAATTAACAGGAAGGGGAACAACAACTACTCTATTTGAAAAGATTGATCAGCAAAGCTTTAACTTACAGAAACGAATTAAGCAGCAATATTAATCTAAAGGAATTAAGTAGCAACTTTTAACTCAGAAATGATATGAACAGCAAACCAAAAATGGAACAACAAACTAACATAAATCTTACGAAATATTGAACAACAACTTGAATCAAATGTAAACGCACAGCAAACTAAATCAAATGTTAGCACACGACGAATCTATAATGATGGAAGCAGTAGTTTGGGTTTTGGCACAACAAGTATTAATCACGGTTTTGAAGAATCAGCAATTGCGGTTACAGTGGAACGACAATCTAAACGAATAGAAATCACACTTAGAGTTAAACCGTAGCTAAATAGACAAAAATATCGACCAGTAAATGAATAGCACCGTTACTCTGTAAACAAATAGTAATGTTAATCTATAAAGGAACAATAATGTTACACAGTAATTCCAATCTATAAGGGAACAACAATGTGATACGATTTTAGAATAAATAGCATAACATTCTAGTTGCAAAAGATAACCTTACTATTCAAATATGAATGAAATATAACAGAGCCAGTACAAGAAATGATAAGGAACAACAACTTACTGAATGAAACAAGTAAAAGCAATCAAAACACACACAACTTGGAATTGGAAAATAATGGTACAGAAAGTAAGTGATCCACTAGGGCCGAGCCCTTAGCCTCTAGGGATGCACTGTTGCGGTTACTCCAGAATCAAAGATGGAACAGCAACAAAGTTTATATATTAATCATGAAAATGAAGTTCCAGTAATCACTCTTTAGAGGGAGTCGATGATCAAATTTTAGTTTACAACAATAAATTCTATAAAACAACAATAATCCCCTTAGGCTAGCAACACTGTCCCTTTTTATGGTAGCTAGGTGGAAATATCAATGATATAGATACTCTTAAGGTAGTGATCCCTCAAGACCAAAGGATCCTGAGGGATTCGCCATATTGTTATCTTTCAGTTATCTCCTTGTCTTCTTGCACTGATTTGGTATTTATTCTTCCTTTTCATGGCTTATGCGCTATGATCAAGATTGCCTTGTCTGGATGCAGTTCCATGTCAAAGGGACAGTAGTTGCTTTCACCTTGTCTTTTCCTTTGAAATGGTGATCTTCCATTTTCTTCATTTTCTGCATAGAAAAGGTAATAATTAGTCATTTTACGTTACTTACAAATATATTGAACTTTATCTTAATCCTTCATCATATGCCCATTTCATAATGTAAAGAAGTTATGAATTGAAGGAAAAGATAATGAAATAAGTAGGAATTACATACCTTTTCTAGTGTTCAACACATGCAAAGCCTTGACGAGCAAGGAAACTAATGGAAACTTGGTGGTTGAGAGGGAGAGTACATTACCCCTCAACATGCAGCTACAAGAGAAGTCTCAGACGATTATGGAGGAGCCACGATTGGTGAAGCAACTTTAGGAGGTTGTGGAGCAGCCACTATTGGGGAAGTAGAGAGGAGAGAGAGTGGAGGCATCCACTCATGCAAAGACCTCCAATAGGGGGAAATTTCGAGCCAAGTGGGCAGAGGGATCACATGCATCTACACCTTGAGGTCAGAGGTGGGGTAATGTGGAGTGACGGTCCCAAGAAGGTTGGAATAGGGGTAGGATCATTGAGGTACCCGACCTCTTTGATTAGACCTTGCTACGGGAGCCCCAATGAGGAGTAGCAGGACTGGGTGAGTGGGTAGAGAGAGATGTGGATGGAATGGCAAAGAGAGCTACAGTGCAGGAATTCTAGGATAGTGTAGAGCTAGCAGGCTACAACAATGCGAGAGGCACAGGAGTGTTGCACCAGTGCAGGATGACACAGAGAGGTGTGCAATGGTGAGAGACGCATGGAGTGTTGTAGTAGCTCAGATGTTAGAGAGGGAGCACTTGTCAGTGGTAGATGGAGCTTCAACATCAGAGGATGTTTCTAGCCCAACAGAAAGGTCAATTGGGAGTTTTTTTTTGTTTCTAGAGTTGTTGGAGTAACAACACTTGGAAGAAGTGTTGCATGTAGAACATTCCAAACGTTCAGGATTAGGTTCGAGTTGAAAGCCTTTCTCATTGAGAGGGAGTATTGAAAATGGCAACAAGAAATTCTTAAAATAGAAGTGCTAAAAGTAGCACTGCTATAAATAGTAGTTCAGGTACCAGTGGTAGACATAGCAACAACGAATGAAAAATGGAAGTTCTAAAAATAGAATTTCTATAAATAGCATTTCGAGATGGATTGCTATTTTAGTTAGTCCCTGAACTAAAATAGAGAAGTAAAAATTTGAATTTTATCTTAGCAGTTGTTTGTAAAAAAATTAATTAATTCATCTTGAGTTAATTAGTTGTAGAAAATGAAACATGAAGTCTATGTGGGGACATGCAATAGTTTCTCCATTGATTGAGGAATTTATCCATCAGTTAAAGAGATACAGATGAGTTGTAATATTGAGCTGTAATTAGTTGGCTTAATTAAATGAGACAAGTCCAATTAGATTAATTCAAATAGTTTGTTGAATTAATTATGAGTTCAGTTAGTTAATGCATGCATGCATGTAACTGTTGCACTTTAGATAACTGAATATTCTCTCATAAATAACTCATGCATGATAGTTTAGTCAGAGACCTAGTTGAGATCAAAGGAATGGAAAGTGTACTATCAGTTGGAGGATTTTTCCTACATAGGAAACTCATCCATCCAGAAGGAATTATCTCCTTCAGGTTTGTGCAATTATTTCAGAGGTCATAACAGTGTGTGATGGATTATTACACACAGGTGGCAACTTGAGGATTGAGGAGAAAATATGCAAGGAAATAGGAGGCTTGATGGACTGAAGGAAAGCATATGTGTTGTATATTCTATCTATGAGCAGCAGAGGGATTATACTAAGAGTTGGATAGCTTTCGAGCTAAGGCTTTGTGTAATCCAGACATATTTCCACTTGTATGATAATACAAAGATTGGGGTTTTAAGCTGAGGCTTTCCCTAGGTTATTCTTCTGTTTTCATGTGCGATTGATTTCTCATTCTCAGTTATATGTGTTCTATTTTATCTTTCTCATATTCGATTAAGCTTCCGCAAGTTTGTTGTAGTAGTATATCTTGTATTTTGCTTTAGTATATTGCATAATCCGTTGATCTACAGTGGAAATTTCTACATGGTATCAGAGTGAGGTTTTCTAGAAAAAGTTCTACATGGTATCAAAGCTAGTTGATCCATATAGAAATTTCTACATACTCAAGTAGGGCCGATAGATGTAATCCACACTCGACAAACTCTGTTATCTAAATTTTATGTGCATTATATTTATGGTCTCCTTTATGTTTCTTCTTCTTTAATTGTTTTCACACATGGTTTTTCATGCTCTTTTCCATGAAATTTTGTAAACATAAATCAAGTAAAGATATTGGATCACATTTACTATTAGAGGGATCTTCTTTTTTATATGAATTGTGAGTGTGAATGATAACTATGGCCAAACTCGGAAAGGGGGAAGGTAAATTTAAATCCTTTGATCTAGCAATTGAATGTGCAACAGAAAGAAGGAAAATGGTGGATGATGATTCTCTTATTGAGGAGCATAACTATTTTTGCAAACCTTTTTACACCATAGCAAATAAGGTGGACAAAGTTGTTGTCTATTATGATAAGAAATTGGAAAAGAAGGAAGAGATAGTAGAGTATTTTTCTTAGGTAAATCACGAAAATGGAGCTTAACCTCCTAGACATCCATATCCATCTTATAGTGAATGTTATACTTCTTCTTTTTCTTCTCATTATTCTAGTAATTAGCCTAGAAAAGCTTCTAAAAAGTGTTTCTAAAGTTGGATGTAAAGTTAGATTTTCCCATGTTTAATGGAGAATGTAATGTACAAAAGTTGAATAATTGAATCAAACATATTGAAGTATATTGTCGGATTCAACAGATCGAAGAACATGAGGTCAAGATCAGGTTAGTATCTCTTCAACTCAGAGGAACCATTCTCATATAGTGGGAGAGAAAACTTTACAAAGGTAGTAAACATGTGGGTAATTGCCTTTTTTCTTGGTGTAAATTTGTTTCTACATTGAGAGATCAATTCTATCCATTGGGCTATCACCAAAAGGCCATGATGGAATGAAATTGTTTTAGGAAAGGAAAATGCCAAAGTGTTCGAAGTTTCATATATGAATTTAGGAAGAATGCTTTAGCATCAGGAATTAATTTATATTCACCTGTGATTGTGATGAAATATATTAGTGATTTACATATTTGTATTTGGCATTCTTATTTTTTCTTTAATCCACTACTATTGATGCAACTAGTGTGAATTTATCCATATTGAAAGTAGGGGTAAACATGACAAGGAATATCATCCAAAGAAGTCATCATCTAGTCGTCATAACAACAAATTTGAAGGAAAAGGACAAGAAAACAACTACAAGCAAGAAATAAGAAGAAAATCCATCTTGCACACACTACAACAAAGAAGGCCATGATGAAGAGAATTGTTGGAAATTGCATCCAGAATTGAAGCCAAAGGGATTTGGTGGAAAATAGAAGTAGAATATGGTTGAAACTATACAAAAATACCTTGGATCTTATTCTAGTGGTGATATGTAGATCACAACTATGGGAATACAGGATAACCTCTATCTTCATGTTAATTCAAGATTTGAAATTCATGCTAGTTCAAGTTCTACAAATGAATCTCATGTTGATGAAAAAAAAGAGTAAACTATTTCATATTAAGGTTGTGGCAAACCAATACCAAAATAGAAACATTATTTGACTTGGGTTGTCAAGTTAATTTGATTTCAAGATAATATTTCAGAAGGTTGGGAATTGAAACCAAGTCTCATCCAAAACCCTAACCTCTTGTTGTGGTATGTGTTAATGAAAAACTCCATGTAACCAATAAACGTAGGGTTATCTTTGTTATTGGATGAAAAATAGTAGATGAGGTTTATGTGGATGTTGTCCCACTCGATATATGTGGCAGAGTTTTTTCTAGTACATATTTGTATAATAGGAGAGTGGACTTCTTTTGGCATAAGAAAAAATATCATCTCAGAAAGAATGGGGTGGAGTATATTGCCAAATCCCATTGTCTGAATATTAATGAAAACCTCATTAGTGTAGGTGAAATGAAGATTCTTATTAACTACAGTAGAAGTTGCATGCTCATGGTTGTAAGGGAAAAATATGAGGAAGCATCTGAAGGTTTACAAGGTTGTGACTCCTCTCACATGAAAACATTGTGTGCTATTGATTTTAGTTAGGAGAAATCACACAAGTTCATTCAACGAATCCAAAATATTCATCAAGTATTGCAAGAACACTTGGAGAAGAGTCAAGCTCGATATAAAACTTGGCATGACAAACATTGAGTTCATCATTAGTTCCAGGTTGGAGATAAGGTATGAATCCATATTATAAAGGACTTGATGAAGAGAGAAGGAAAAAATGTGAGACCAATTAGATATGGTCTTCTCCCATCTTAGAGAAAAATGGTAACAATGATTATCGCTTTGATATTCCAACATATATGCAAATGTATTTCATGGTGAATGTTGAAAACTTGAAACTCTACAAGACACTTATGATCATGGATCCAGAAGATGGTGGGCAAGTAATTTCAGTGGATGATTTTTCACTAAAGTACTTGGAAAGACTACCTAAAGACGTCATCCTTGATAATAGGATGAGGACTTCATGATGGGGAGATATGGAGTACCTTCGTGTGGGAATCAAAGAAATTCACCGAAGTAAGGAACAATGGATTGAAAAGGAGAAAAAGGAGAAAGTAAGGGAGAAATTCCCTCACCTGCCAGTTGATTAATGAGGGTTTTGGAGACTGAAACACATCTCAGTGGAGAGGAATGATCCAAGAGGATCCCAAAAGGCCAAAATTTTTAAATCCTCTAATAGCATCAAAAACCATGTCAAATTCAAGGTCTCGTCATTCTACATCTGGCATGAATGACACCTTAATCCCACATTGTATGTAAAATTTATGACCATTTGAACATTTTATCATATATAAAAAATTGCAAGAGTACCTTAAGGTGCCACGAGGCACTCCCAAGGATGCCATGAGGCAATATGGATAACACATTATCATCTATGATACAGTCCACCTGGGCCAATCAGAATGCAACACTAACTAGTAGGGACTGGTGATTGGGTAAGCTGATTGGGTACAAAGATACCAATTCCATGATGCCACCTAGTCCAATCAAGAAGTGCCACATCGCACAACGGTGGCAACCAACGAGGTGTGATCAAACCTATGAGGATGATTTCTTATGTGAAAATTTGGTGGTCATTTAAAATCCAATTGTCAGACAATTAATTTTAGCATCCGACAGATTATCTAACAACAATTGTGTTTCATTTTAGCATGGGTCATTTTTTTATTAAAAAAAATACACGATGGTTGGGGGTCCACAAGTTTGAACCCGCGACCCCCAACGTCGCTAACAACTTACAAATAGTTTGCCAACCAGTGTACCCAAGTGGGCCATTGGAAGGACCATCTACACAAAAATAGTTAAATATAATGCATTTGTGTCATGGAGGGAAGACTCGAAGAGCGCATGCATAGGAATGGAACCCGTCTTGGAACCCAGAGCTGATGGTAAAACCAGGGCATGCTCAGAACCAATAGTTAGGGTTCTAATAAGGAAATATTCCTTGGAATATTTTGGAAATATTCTCCCACATAATCTATGTGGAATATTTTATATTCTCTAAAGTGACAAAGTTGAAGCTGACAAAATAAAGTCAATTTTATACTCAGTTTCCTCAAAACATTTGAGAGGATTTCACTATTACAATGTGTTTTTAGATCTGAGAAACCCATTTTCAATTCACCCCGGGACTAGATGTATAATGATGTATATTTTCATGTACTACTTATTTTTCTTGAGATGAATGAAGATGCCTCCCCACTATTGAAGCAAGGCTCAACAATGTTGTCCACATTGGACAAACTTCGTTATCAATTTTTTTTCATTGTCATTATGGTATTTGTTATGTTTCCTCTTCATTGAGTTTTTGAACACATAGTTTTTCATGCTATTTTCCATGCAATTTTGTAAACATCAATGAAGTAAATATCCTATATCACCTCAATTCAATGGTAAAATTGTCTCCAAAAGAGCTTGGTCAGCAGTCAAAATATTCAGCCTTCCTGATTGGTCAAACCTCAGTCAAAACAGCCTCAAACAACTTGGTCAAGCTTGGTCAAAGGAGAGAGAAGAATTGATCCAAACTTAAACAAGAATGCAACAACTTACAAGTATAATCATTAACACAAAGATGCAACCAAAAAACACTTCATTTCATTAATAGGAATCTAATGAACAATGCTTAGAAACATAACGGAAATAAGATAGCTTGGGCAATCGTAGTTCATCTCTAAGAAGAGATGTGGTGGTTACATGCCTTTGAACTGTGTTACAATGAGGCTCAAGGGCCTATTTATTATTGGAAAACATGAGAAACCACTAAAAAACCAAAACCATAACCCCATGAGATGTAACACCAAGAGTTTGTGGGCCCCGTTGGGCAGCCAAATTCTCAGGGTCGTAACTTGATCATATTATGCTCCTTTTTCATTTACGATAGCTTGTTGGAAAGGTACCTCAGAGTACTACATGTTTATTTTATGGACCTTTCCTACAGATGTGGGCCTATCGTGGAACCCAAAAAACGTCATTTAGAGGGTCAAAACTACTTTGGAAGTTTAGGACCTGAAAAATTGCTAAAAACAATAAATGCTGAAATGAATAAGGAAACATATGAAAATGACTAGGGGGTGTAGCTGGAATAGGATGGTGGTGAACAATATCCACCTAGATCATTTCTCTCCCCTTAGGAAGAAATGGTCCCCATTGCATGTAGAGCCTCCACGAGGTGAGCAAATGTTTGTTGAACTTGGTCCGTAGTGAACCACTTGCCCTGGTGAAGGAGTTGGCCTACTTTGACAAATTTATATAGTTGTATCCTCTGTTAGCAATTGTTATTGATCTTTGTTTCCATGATCTTATCAATTGGGGCCTATTCCATGCAATCAGGGTTGAGCTTTGTTGGCATGAGTTGTTTTGTAATGTCAAATGTGTCCAACAATGGTGGAAAGTATGGCCGAAGGAGATCTACATTAAACACTGGGTGTAGACTAAGGAATGGTGGGATGGTGAGCTCGAAGGAATTGTCACCAATGACCTTCGTGATGTTGTATGACCCATATCAGAGTAGGTTAAGCTTCTAGTGGGGTCCAGCAAGGCGCTCCTTCTATAAATGTAGCCAAAATTTCTTATCCACCTAGAACTTGTGCCACACTCAATGTTGATCATGGCGTGTCTTGTACTTAGAATTGCCTCTATCTAATATATCATGGATCTGCTAGCGAATGTCTTGAATGGTCTCAATGAAGTTGTTATCCCTTTTATCTTTGGACTGGATGTGAGCCGAATCTACTTGAGTGGCTGCAAATGGTATGGCCACATCAATGCGGCCTAATGGATGAAACCAAAACCCTACCTGAAAGGGATTGTGGCTTGTTGAGCTGTGAAGAGCTCAGTTGTAACTGCGTGGGACATGGGGGGACTTTCATCCCACATGTGTCAATGCTTCAATTTGTACAGGCACATAATGTGTATGATCATCTTATTGAAAACCTATGTTTGGCCATGAGTTTAGGGATGGAAATTCATGGACTTGGTAATTTTTGTATCCAGTATCGACCAGACACTTGGCCAAAATGCACTCAAGAATTTCCTGATCTAAGAAAATGGATTTTGGGATCCCAAAGTGTACCCACACTCACTCAAAGTAGATCTTAGTAGTGACCTCTACTGTGATACTCTTCTTGTCAGCTGCCACGATGGCCATCTTAGAGAATTTGTCGACTGGCCATCTTAGAGAATCTGTCGATGACCATGAAAATATAATCATTATTGTGCTTAGTAGAAAGAAGGCCCAACATGCAATCCATGGAGACAAATTCCTAAAGCCAACTAGGAGTAGGTACAGGAGTATATAGGCCTTTCTTCTTGATGGTTAGTTTGGCAATGGAACAGTAATTGCAAGATCTAATGTACTTCCAAAAATCCTGTTGGTTTCGCCCGATAGAAATAATTTTGTAACGCCACCATTATTTTCTCTACTCCAAAACATTGAGCGACCCAAATGTAGTGTCTCTCCCAAATCATCTTGGCACGCTCACTTGAAGGAGCACAAATGTGTCCTAGGTGGCATATTAGTGCATCCTGAAGGTGAAAACTTGGAACTTTCTTCCCTTCTAGGAGTGTTTGGTCTATACTTCCAAATTCAGGACCGCATTTGTAAATATGTGGCCACCCTAATGTCTCGTGCCTACCAGAGTTGAGCATAGTGATCGGCACCATGACTGGTGCTCGATTGAGGAAATCAAAAACAATATTGGTGTATCCCTTCTTATACTTAATGTTCAAATTGACCTATTACAAATAGGTGGACCATTTCTCATGGCAATCGTTATGCAACTTTCCTTGGTTCTATATGAACTATAGAGGTTGATGGTCTGTGTGGATGACTGTTTCCTTCCCCAAAATGTAATACTTCCATTGAAAACAAGCCCGCACAATGGAATACATTTCTTTGTCATAAGTGGTGTACTTTCAAACTGTGTCTAAAAGTGTCTTACTGTAGTAAGCCACTGGATGCCCATGCTGAGTAAGAACTGCACCAATAGCATAGTTGGAGGCATCTTCTTAATTTCAAATGGTTGTTGCAAGTCTGGTAATGTGAGAACTGGTGCAGAATATAGGTGATTCTTTAATTTGGTGAATGCTTGTTGTTGGGTTTCCAACCAAAAACAAAATTCTTTCGCTTCTCCCTTGGTGACTTGACTTAAATGACAAGTGATATTAGAGAACCTCAACATGAACCTACGATAGGAATCAACAAGATCCAAAAAGTTGTGGAGCTCTCCTAGAGTGGTTGGGTCTAGACAATCCTGAATAACTTGTATCTTAGATGGGTCCACATGTACAACCTCCTCATCAATGATGTACCCCAGATATTGAACCTGGGTCAGGCCAAAGGGGGATTTCTCCAAGTTAGCACACAACTTGTGTTGGCGCAGGGTTTGAAGGACTTGTCGAATATGGTGGAGGTGTTCTTCCCAACTTCAGTTGAAGATCAAGATGCCATCTAAATAAAACAACAAAAATTCATTGGTGAAGGGTCACAAGATGTCATCCATTTGTCTCATGAAGGTTGCATGGGAATTCATCAATATGAACAGCGTGACCAGCCATTCAAAAAGGCCCTCATTGGATTTGAAGGCAGTCTTCCCCACATCAAAAGGTTCTATAGGAACCTAGTGATATTCTAACTTCAAGTCAATCTTGCTGAAATATTTGGCCCCTTTGAGCTAGTCCTGAAGGTCATCAATATGCACGATTAGGTACCTATTCCGGACACTGATCTTGTTCAATGCCCAATAGTCAATACAAAGTGTCTAGGTCCCATCTTTATTCTGTACCAATACTATCAGCCTCCCGTAAGGCGATGAACTTGGCTTGGTGTGCCCTTTCTGAAATAGTTCCTAAATCTACCTCTTTATATGATTGTTCTCCAGAACCGAGCATGAATATATTGGTCCATTGGGCAACAGTATGCCTGAGGTCAGATCAAAGGAGTTCTTGAATTGATAGTGCAGAGATCCTATGGGTGAGGCGAAATATCCCTATACTCCTCCACAACCTTGTCCATCTACTACTGTTGTGAAAAGGAGCGCTGCCTAAAAGCCGTGGCCGAAACCTTCTTCTTTCCCTGGGGAGAATCATAAAAAAACCAAATTTCTTGGTCTAGGAAATGATCTTACTTCATTTCTTCCCAGTGGTCAAAGAGATGGTGGTAGGCAGGGCTACCACCAGTATCTTGTAGAACTTATTATCCAAAGTAATAATCATAAAGCGAGGTCTAGACTCATATAAAGCATGTCGCTTCCACAAGTATGGTTGTCCTAACAATACATCACACACTTCAAGAGGAACAACGTCACACAGTACCTCATCCATGAAGCTCTTGATGCTGTAGGGAAAGCGACACTACTCGGTGAAACGAGGATCTCTTCCTTGGTGAAGCCACCCAATGGTCTATAGATATGGATGTGCTATAGTATTTAGGCCCAGATGCTTCACGACCTCTACTGAAATGAGGTTCTTTTGGCTCTCTCTATCGATAATGAACTACAAAAAACAACCCTTCACCCACATATGTGAGTGGAAGAGGTGTTCCCCCTCCTCTAGATATTTAGGCTCAATCTTCTGGAGCATGGTGGTGGCCATAGCAGCACTGGACTCTGCATTAATGATCTTCTTCCCTTTATCAGTTCCCTTATCGGGTTATGATTTAGAGTCAGAGCCTGCGTCTGATTCAGAAGCCTTTAGCTTGGTCACTAGTGACTGGTTGGCCTGGCACTCACTTGTGTTGCGAGTGGAGCTCTTATGAAACTCACACCATTTTCCCTTGTCCTTCTTTATCTTCGGGGTGTTTCTCTTTGCTTGCATCTTTGGTGGGTTGTCCTGCGTAGTGCCACCTTGGCTTGGTCCTTTGTTTTGTGGTTTAGGGGTGCCTTTTCCTTGCTTTAGATTCAAATATGCAAAGTCCCGCTTCTTCTATTTAAACTTATGTTCAATCTTGGCTACATACCGATACGTCGTCTCAAGCAAAGAAGTGTCCAGGAACTCCATCTCATCCTGGATGTACTGGTGTAGACTGTTGTGGTACTTCAACACCAAATGTCACTTAGTATCCTTGATATCTAGCTTCGTATGAAGGGTATTGAAAGTATTTGTGAACTTTGCCACATATTGGTCCCTTCCCTACCATATTGTGGTCCACTTTATGTATTTGTCTTCATAGCTAATGAAAGGTTAATATTGTTCCTTGATGGCATGTTAGAAAGCATTCGAAGTGGGTGCAGCTGAAAACAATCAAGGTTTATTGTCGTCCTTTTGTTCACAGTAGGTTTCCTACCAATCCTTGACATATGGGGCAACTTTAAGAGGTGAAAAAGTAATATTTTCCCGACTGCAAAAGTCATGAACTAAAAAATATGGTTCCAATAGATTTAACCATGTATCTACGATGTTTGCATCTATTAGGCCTTCGAATATGGGAATATCGAAGTTAAATTGTACCTTAAAAGGAGTGGTGCCTTCAAAGTGGTTGTTGAACGAAGATGCATCGCATGTGGGTAGCCATCGAAGGATCTAGGAAAATTTATCCATCATCACATTCCTTTATCGTTTGAGGGCTTCCTTGAGCCACACATTGAAAGGATCTCCTACCCCATCGTCTTTGTTTTCTTCTTCCATGGGAGGTTGTTGTGTTTTGTGAGGATGACCTTGCAATGGTTCAACTAGATTGAGCCCGAACTCCTTATACCATGACCTCGTTGGAGACTTGCAAATAAAATCTGAGAAAGAGTAGACTGCTCTAATACCACTGATACAAACTTAAACAGGAACGTAACAACTTATGTATATAATCATAAACAAAAATATGAAACCAAAAAACACTTCATTTCATTAATAGAAAAATACTGAACTGTGGTTACAAATAGAATCAGAATAAGATAGCTTAGGTGTTGGTAGCTTATCTTTGAGAATCGATCTGGGGGATACATGTCTCTGAATTGTGTTACGATGAGGCTGAATGGCCATTTTATTATTGTAAAACATAAAAAACCCTAAACAACCAAAACCCTAAACCCAACATGTGTAACACCAAGAGTTTGTGGGCCCCATTGGGGTTAGTTGGGCAACCAACTTCCTGGGGTTGTAACTTGGTTATATTATCTCCATTTGGCACGTATGATACCTTGTTGGAAAGGTATCTCAAATTAATAGATGTTTCCTCGTAGAATATTTCCTACTACAATGGGCCTATTGCAGACCCCAAAAAACATCGTTTAGGTGGTCAAAATTTATCTGGAAGTTCACGACCCAAAAAAAATGCTAAAAATAGTAAATTCTGAAATAAACAAGGAAACATATGAAACTAACTAGGTGGTCTAGGTGGAATGGGTGGGTGGCTACCAATATCCACCTAGATCAAGAACCCTGTGTCAACTTCAAATTTCAAAGGTCAAAGTCAATGGTCAACAATAGTAAAAGCAACCCTAAAAATATTGGCTCCTCCATAGAAAAGATCAGCCTCTAAAAATCTAACTTTTCCAATTCAAATATAGTCAAAATTCCAAGCTAAACTTGGTCAATGGTTTTCCAAATAGAAGTGAATGCAAAAATTTTAGAATTAGACCTTAAACCTTCACACTTGTAAACTCAGTTTCCTTGCTTTAGACCTGTATGAACCAATCACAAGAGGAGAGAGAATAAGATGTGTGTTTCTATGATGTCTAAATGAGGTTTCCTTAATGTGTATTTATATGTGACTTTAAAGACCCAATTTTGACTTTAGGCCAACCTGAACTTTTGTTTCATTGTGGGTTTTCAATTAAAAGTAATATTTTTCCTTGATCAAATTAAATTATTCTAGAGGCAAAAAGGGTTTTTCTTGAGAAGGAAGGTTGTCCAAAACAGAGAATCTGTATGACAAATTAATATTAAAAATGAGTAAAATATGTAGAATTAAATTATACTAAGTATATAAAATCATATATATATATAAATAAATATGATAATATATATAATATATATATATAATATATATATATATAATATGGTTTTTTATTTTTATCAAAATATATATTCATTTAAAATGAGAAAATAAATTAATTATTGAGAGTATTTTTATAAGAGTGAATATTATAACTTACTAATTATATTAAATTATTCAAAATTCCAAATAACACAATTATAATAAGTTTTTCCACAATAATAAAAATAAAATAATGATTTTACAAATCATGATATATTTTTACTTTATCTATGAATTCACTTATAAAACTCATTGAGAGATTATATAAGATTAAAATGTGGAAAATAATTTTTATTTAAAATCAATTATAAAAGATAAATAAATATATGTAATTTTGTGATAAATTAAATTTATAATTTATAAAAGTTAAATCATTTTTTCGAGAGACTTTCTCCAATCAAGTATGGTAGAGATATTGTAATGTCTTGTCTTGTCCTATCAAACATTTTTTACTAGCTTAAGTTATATAAAATAAAAAACAAAATTAAAATTAAATAAATTAATAGTTGAAATAAATAGATTATTTACTTTTGTTAGTTTTTGGACTCTATATTTGAATAAGATATTTTCATTTTAAAATATAATATAATATATTTTTTTATTTTTTCATAAATTTTCTTTTTTTTAATTAAAAATAATAATTATAGGTTGTTACTCTCACCACCAAGAATTTTAACTTTTCTAAAGGGAGATTCTTATAGAGTTTTTTCTACTTTCTGAACTCCAATATAGATTATGCATTCGTGTATGTAATTTCACATTTTCTCACACAACATATATTGATTATCTTGTATTTGGTCTTTCATATTTTCACATTCCTTGGTTGAGGTGGAGAGATAGGAAACTATGGTAGGTGTTCTTTGCATCAGGGCCAAGATGGTTTAATTAGGTATCAATTAACCATAGTGACCTACATGATAATAGCACCTTAGGATTTGTTTCGATGGATTTCTAGTTTGGTGCGAAGGGAATACTTGAGCTAATTGAAAATTGGCATGTGTAGGTATTTTCAAAATGACGTGAAAATGAGTTCATCTTGTTAAAACCTTGATCAATGTGAAGACTTTATATACCACCTCAAAATATATTTTATTTTGATTTGTTCTCACCATACATTTTCAAACACTACCGAACACTACCAGTTGATCCGTAGTCAGAAGAGGAGAAAAATGTGTTATGATTTTCTGATACATGGTGAGTG
Organism: Pinus taeda; assembly: GCA_000404065.3. Classification (NCBI taxonomy): domain Eukaryota; kingdom Viridiplantae; phylum Streptophyta; class Pinopsida; order Pinales; family Pinaceae; genus Pinus; species Pinus taeda. Next base: position 369,194 of record APFE031348616.1, read on the forward strand.
GTGATTAATCATAACTTGAGTGAATGATCACTTGGCATGTTCATAATCATTATGGCCAGGACAACAATAACACCTCATGTTTTTGGTTAGCGGAATTGGGAAAAATTTACTAGTCCATTAAAAGTAGTTATTGCAATAGCCTATGTCCATCTAAGTATTTTATCTACCCGACAATACATTGAATCAATGTAGAGTGGTTAATGATAACATAGATGAATGATCACTTATCATGCTCGTAATCATTATGGCCAAGACAACCATAACACCTCATTTTTAGTCCCTGCCCTCCGGGCTGGCAGGGATTATAGTAATCGATTTGGGTCGATGGCATTAGTTTGACACGGCAATCAATAAACTTATTTTGACTTAAACCAAAGTTTCTCGACATGTCACATTAACCGATACAATATTTTATATTTTCCTATGCTTTTAACCAATCAAAAAAATGTTCATCTTATTTGGCCTCAATACGAGGTACACAGGCTCAAAAGTTAGCAAACAATTGCGAGAAGTACAAGTAATTAGAACAATTTCAAAGCTTGATGAAGTAATGCTATCTTCATCTTAGCATTAATCTCCTAACATTTAATGTTAATAAAATGTATGGCGAACAGGTTGGGTTGGTTGCTGGGCTGTTGTGCATGAAGTGGTGTACGTGTCTATGCAAAGTGGTGCAGGTGTTCTGCCAGGAGTTATTTTAGGCACCGCCTTGTTCAGACTCCACTGCCATATATTTGAAGCACCATTACACCATTCATGTTGCATCATTGCATCAAAGCAAGCATTACTGGGAAACAGATCCAAAATGATTATTCCAGAGATTCAACATCGTCTTCGGCCTCTTCAAGAGTTTCATATGCTGGCAACGAAGCAGCAAAGAAGTTTTCCAGCATTTCCAGCATGCGTGAGTTCCAGTCCTTTTACATATTTTATTACTGTTAGTATAAGCATATAATTTTGTTCAAATAGCACTGAAAATTTACTTTCAAGGTCATTCAAAAGTAAAAAAAGCTTACCATTACATAAACCGACTTATCACTTGCTCACTGGATTGTGAGTATTGATCATTTCTTTGTATTTCCTATCCTGCAATATCCATTTCCCACCTTTCAGTTTTCTGAGAGTACAGTACCATTTTGTAAGAATTATCAAAAACTTGCTCTGTAAAATGACAAATGCATGCACAAATCTCTGACAGCAGGCCATTTGACACAATTACCACTGGTACGTATTCGGCAATTTATTGTTTGCTACTGCTACATATTTCGCAATTTCAATCGTTTTTTTCTTCTGAAAAAATATCTAACCAAAATTTCCAAACAGGAAATGGAAAAGAAAAGGCGAAACGTACCACTAAATCCAAATCCAACTCCACTGTTGGCGTTGAATGTCCGATGTGCGTTGAAATTTTCGATCCCTCCGAAATCAAACAGCCGCTTTGTATTGTATGCGCCTCAATCTCTAGTTCAGTTGAACTTGTTTTATTTTCAGTTTCAATTTTATCAGTCAAGTCAATGCATACATATTTCAATCATGTCGTGTGTTCTTTAAGCTCTATCAATAAAAACTGGTGTGTCTCTCTCGTTCAATCGAACTGTTTTACTTTCAGTTTCAGTTTTATCAGTCAAATCAATGCATACATATTTCAATCATGCTGTGTGTTCTTTAAGCTCTATCAATAAAAACTGGTGTGTTAAAATTATGAAGACACTTATTCTTAGTCTTCGTTGCATGTAATTCTTTGATCACAAACAACTTATAGAAGGAAGTAATGTTTCAACAATGAAAGTACAAACAACTTATAAAATGAAAGAAGTAAGGTAGATCAAACAACTTATAAGAAAGGAAGTAATGTTTCATTACAAGTGGCGATGGAGATGGCCGCTGCCCCGGCTGCAGGACTCCATATCCATCCTACGTTCCTATCTCTTACCGACTCATATATTAATTCTGGTAATGGAGGTTTCTTTAATTATCATAAAGAATTATGAAAAACTTGCTCTGTAATTTGGCAATTTCTTGCCTCAACATCAAATTCCCAGGCATTTTTTTTTGTTTCATCATCAAATTCGTAGGAAATCTCCACAAATTTAGAACCGCTCAGGGTATTTCCTTGAAGATCACGAGGGCTAGTCTATCTACAATGAACCAGTAAATTTATCACAAGCTTAGATCAATATGACAATTTGGAAAACCGAAATGTAACTGGTTATTCTACAAATCTAATACAAATGTTAATGCATCGTCCGCGTCAAGAATACAATTTCAATATGTTATATTCTACTCTACATTCTGTTCCATAGATCATTGCATTAAAAAAATATTCCACCTTACAAATCTAATCCTTATAGCCTTATAAATTTAAAGTTTCTCCGCACAGAGGAACCAGAGAAATTAATACCTTTCAAGACTCGGTCGTAGCAGTCAGGATTTTCTACTAAAAATTTGAGTAGCCCTGTTATTGTTGCGGTAGTACTGCCATGCCCTGCAAATAAAAGCAGGATGAAGTTGTCCTTAAGTTCTTCGTCAGTGAGGGATTCCTTTTCACCTCGCTCGTCAACATGAGAGAGCAGGAAGGAGAACAGATCTTGCTCCGGAGAAGCTTTTGCCTCCTGCAACGCAATTCTCCTCTTCTAAGAACAGCGGCAAGTTGTTTTCGAATGGCATTAGCTGCATGTTTCGCTTTATTATGTCGTGTACTTGGTAGATCTATGGGAATATGCAGCAATCCTTTCTGCATCCTAACAGCTTCAGTACATATATCCCCATCAGTCTGCCATGTTCCTAGGCCAACAGTTGGGATTTTGTGCTTGCAAGTGTTCCGGCAATTTCTCGCACGCTAACCTCACTACACTGTTTAGCACAACGATCTGTACATCAATATCGCGAACCAGACATTAAAGGGCCTCACGACCTGCCAGGCCATGCGAGAGCAGAATGCAAGCTACAGCGTTAACGATTTATCGCCTGGAATTAAACCCGTTGCGCCCCTTCACTGCACGTGCCCAACTGCTAAACAGCGATGCCTGGTTCGATTTGCAAATGAGACAGATGAAACAGGACCTTCATGTCCGGTCGGTACTTGTCACGGTTGTCCTGTGCCATGTTTCGCTCATGCATTATGCTTGAGCTGGTGGTAATGTATAAGTCCGCTATTTCTTCAGTGTCGTTTTCAGGTCAAACACCGTCATCTTAAGGTTACCCACAAGTCTCTGATGGAGAAGCGAAGAGCCTTTTGGCACCTACCTTTTATTATGCACTCTGGTTGACGACGTGCTTAGAATAAGGAGGCCGCCGCATATCTCAAATGAAATGAAACCTTGGGCGACACTGGATCTTAGCTCATCAACCGAGACTCTTGAAACAAAACATATGTAAATATTTTATAACAAAAATGTTGTCAATATTTTATAGCAAAAACGTATAAATCAAATGGTTGATACCATTTATAAAGATTTTCAGAAATCTATTCTAATTTCTAATAGGATTTATAAATTACAATAACATATATTTATATTAAATTACAATAACGTATCTTTATATTAAAAATTAAAAGAATAAAAATTATAACAATTTAATATAAAAATTAGCAAGTAATTTAACGTTTTTACTTAAAAATAAGAAACGTTTTTTAAACTTTATCTTTTCAATTTTATTTTTATTTTTTTTCACAGTATGTCATTAATAATTCAAACTCTTCGGACATATTTTTACTTCGGCAAATATAAGAGTAGAGTAAATATTAGTACCATATGCTAACCCAATAATAATATGCGGAACTAATTGCCTATAAAAATGTGCCGCAACGGAGGATAAGATAGGGGTTGACGTGGCATGAAGATGAATAACGGTTCAAACTAGCTCAATGGTAGTGTAATCGCGCGCGTTCAAAAGTCTGAATTGCGTTCAACCAGGTCTGGAATTTGATTTGCGTTCAACCAAGTCTGGAATTTGATGAAACGTATAATTTTTTTCCAAAATAGGTTTTATATTGCCACGGATTCCACTGGCTTCTCTGGGGCCTTGCTGCTTTATGGGATCCAATTTGGGTTATGGTCAAAGCTTTTAGATGTTTTGCTGGTATCTTGCTTGTGGCCAATTTTAGAGGCATTTCTGATTTCATCATATACTTAATATTTATGCCCCTTACAAGGACCGTCTCATTTTCTGGCATCGTTTTCTCTCATCTGAAATAATGGAACTGAAGTTTCAGAAAAGAAGCCAGCATTACACTCGTATCGTGATGCAAACGCATAAAAAACCCATAAAATACAATAATATTACAAATCACATACGAACTCCCCAACGTCAAGGTCTCCATCATTTTCCAGATCCATGTCATCCAATTCGAAGCTGTCTCCAAAGTATTGGCCTAGTCCTGACCCTGGTACAGGCGTCCTAGCTTCTGCAATAATTCTCATAATCTCGTCAATACTTTGAGTAGGCTGGTCAGGATCGTCAGACTCATTGCTAATATTATCAGCTGCATCTACTAAATCTGCAGGTAGGTTCTTTAAAAACCATTCATTATTTTAGCGTTTTGTGGAATATAAGAAATACTAGTTTTGGTGTGCTTCTCTCAGATTAACTTATTTAAGTCGAAACGCTTCTGTAAGACAAACAGAGGAATGATCTGAAACATTTCCGAACCCATTGATTACTGCATAGCAGATCGTTGAACTGAACTGCCGGATTCATTCGGTCAAGCAGCAGAGCCTTGTGAACCACCGACGCAGTTGTGTTCCAAACCATCGACATAGTTTATATCTCTGTGTACCCTGCCTGGAATCTTGAAACTATTTGGAGCATCAATCTTGAACCTTGAAACTATGTGGAGCATGAATCTTGAAATTATGTGGAGCATCAATCTTGAAACTTGATATTTGTACCCATGCTGGAGGGAGCAGCTCATCAGCACTAAAAAAACCAGTGACATGGTTGTTTCCTTCCTCGTTCGCAAAACAGATTACACTTTGATATACTTTGAAAACAAGGGCTTTTTGTGTTCGCTTGAACTCATCTGTAACACCAATAGCAGCGGGGTAGCTAAAACACCGTTCAAGCTCAAAGCTACAAGACTATTGACAGGGCAGGGACTAGCTGCCCCGCAGCCACTCTGGTTGGTTTTTGAAATTGGGAAAATTTTACTCGTCCATTAAAAGTAGTTATTGCAATAGCCTATGTCCATCTAGGTATTTTATCTACCCGAAAATACGTTGAATCAATGTAGACTGTAGATACACCAACGTACATCCATATCGTAGCAGATTTATTGAATAGTGAAAGGACAGAGTTAGAAAAAATATTTTGATTTTGATTTTTATATTCTTTGATCTTTACTTTATTTTGATTGGTTTAGTTTGATCTTGTTCACACTTTCATGTTAACATGAATAATAATGATGTTTATATGAAATAACATTTTTTTACTTCACTGATATCAAATTTATTTGGTAGTCTAAACCTATTTTTCATCATATTCTTTGTAGTGCACTTTCCATTTAAGCTAAAATACCTTTACTAACCATAGGTTTAGTAAAGACTAATTGGGATTGGCATAAAAATATGTGGAAAACCTATATTTAGTTTGTTTGTGGAACTATGTTATCCGGGTGTTTATGTTAATTAGTTAGTTAATTCATTAATATTATTTTCATTCTATTTATATATATATATATATATATATATATACTCCTCTAACTACAAATTGGACAAAATTTGTGGAAAGACTTATGCTAAATGATACTTCTAGATCTCTTTATGGCGTGTTTATGCTAATTATTTAGTTAATTATCATTATTACCCTATTATATATCTACACACATCATCTTGAAAGTAATGCACTTTTTGATCTTCTAAATTATTTAGTTTGGTTCATAGATTTAAAGATAATATTTATAAATTTAAGTTTAAAACAAAATTATGTTTTATTGGGATGATTATTATTTAATTTTATTTATATTCATGTTTTATCTTACTTTACTCACTGATTATATATTCAAAGTTATATAATATTTACAAATATAGGTTTAAAATGAATTTATGTTTTGTTGGGATAGATTATTACATAATCTTATTTATATCCATGTTTTATCTTACTCACTATTATATTAGATTATATCCATGTTTTATCTTACTCACTATTATATATTCAATTTAAACATTGAAAGATCCAATGTTGTTAAAATTAATATATCCAAGTCATATAATTTTATAACAATAATATTTAGTATGTTATTTAAAATTTTAATAAACATAAAATAATATCATATTAGATTAAGATTTCGTTTTCACCTTTAATATATTATGCATTGTGATGGATAATATAGTAAATTTAATGATGAAAAATTAAGATTAATAAAATTTAAAGTTAATTTACTTTTACTATGGAGAATATATATATATATATATATATATATATATATATTAAGCTTTGCAAAACTACATCTTCATCATGTCTAATAAATCATTCAGGTCCGGTAGGGATTGAAACAATGACTTCGCATCAAAGAGTGTCTTAATAGAGCACCAGATCACTATCTATCCAAGACCTCATGGACAATATATACTATGTTATTTAGTATGACAATATTTGATATTCCATATGTTATTTATAGTATTATTGAATATAAATTGAAGAATGATATATTTAAGTTTCATATATTTTTACAATAATAATATTTGATATTTTGTATATTATATAAAGTGTTAATGAATAGATATAACATCATATTTACATTAACTATTTTAGTTTTACTTTGAACTTATTAGATTTTAGGATAAAGAAAATACTAAGATCTACATTATTATGTTTGAGATTGTAGATGTAAAATTAATATTGATAAATTATATATATAAACAAAATAGACATAACATTAAATTAGATTGACATTTTATTTTAACTTTTAACTCTATGAAATTTTGTGATATTACTTTTTTGAATTTTTATATTCATATAATTATAAATTTCTTTCTTTCATAAAAGTATTGAAAATGATAGTTTGTAACTTTTCTCTAATTTTTTTGTTACACCTAGAGGATTATGTTGCATGGTATTATAAAGATGTCGTAATATAATATAATATTTGATTCAACATTTTGACTTGGCAAAATAAAAAATAAAATAAAATACAAAAAATTAATAATTATATTGACATCATAAGGCGTTCCACTCCCCGATAGTCATTCACGGATCTTCTCTTCACCATCAGAATGGTCGTTAGACGACTGAAATTCCATCCACCATTCAATCTCGCCATTATTTTCTAGTTGTTACTTATTCAGTTCCCATAACTCAACGTTGAGCTTCATGACGAATTATTCAGTTTCTCAAGGTGTGTAGGCATCAAATGGTTTTCATGGGTGAATACGTTGCAAGAAATCCTTCGTCGGGCACCTCATCTAGAATTATAATAGGGTCCAAATTCGATGACCAACTAGAGTGTTTAGACTTGGGGATATCAACAATCAAACCTGTAACGATTGTAGCAACGAATATACTCATAGAATCATAGGAGAAAATTTCGATTTCAATATGCATTTGAGTAATGTTTGTGGTATTTTCGGGTGTTGGAAGAAATGGTAGATAAGATCCCCAACAATCCCATGAAGCAGAGTGACATAAGTGCTACCCAAATGGCGGAGGATGAAATTATTTCGATCCAGTAGCATGCTAGTAAAACCCCTCTATGCACTCGAGTGTATTGGGCCTATTTCATACCATCTGAATCCCTCGAGAACCAATATTTCTTTCAATGCTGTAACAATCCTTGCTAATTCCCTTTGGAATCCTTCATGCATTTGTTTCCCTTTCATTATAAGATATTGGAGTTTCATTGAACATTCCAATACAAGTCTGAGCTAAATTTTATTTCATGGCCAAAAATATAGGGTTTGTTATTTTAGTGTTTCATTCAAAAATCTTTCTCCAACCTTCTTTAACTCCTGATATTTTATTTGATATTTTGTATCCAAGGCATAGATTAGTGAACTAGATAGCAATGATGGCATGCTTTCATCCTTTGAAAATTATGATAAAATAATTCATGAAATACTGCAACAAGGAGATAAATATTCAACATCAAAACAATTATTATTAAATTTTGAGGTGTTATTGAACATCATCAAACCCTTTGATATTACCACATCACATATTTTAATGAAATACACAAAATCTTAGGGTTTATACTATAAAAATTACACAAGCTTTGGAACAAGGAATTTACATCTTGAACTTCAAGTGTCAAGGAGTAAGTATCTTAGAACATAAATTCTACTATGACTCATCTCTCTCAAAAATTACAATAAATTCTAACAACCCATTTCCAGCTCAGATTGTTTGCAACTAGTATTCATTATTTTCCCTCCTTCAAAGCTTTCCCTTCGTGTCTCAGTCCACTAATATATGAATCCATATGAAGTCTGTTGTGGAAATATGTTCTTGATAGAAATAATTGATTACAGAAGGTGAGACTAGTTACTAATGTTTCAAAGTGCCTCTATTTCATAGTTATAGGTCATCACCCAACCAATTGTCGCTTCTTGCATCTCAGAAACTGTGTTCTCTTCTTCACCTTCTTCCAAATCCCATAGAAAGTGAGCATAAGAGGTAAGAACAAAGCTTCCAAACAAGTAACCCTAACTGGTTACCCAAATTATCCAATTCCATATTATCAAGCCTAATCCTACCCCTAACACAATTAAAATCCAAAATTTTCATAATAGAGGCTAAGAAAGGAACAGAACTTGCTCACCAGTCATCGGGGTTCACCTACACATATTGATCAAAATAAGCTTCAACATGATGAGCATTTCTGCGAGATTCCCATATCATATTTTCGTACAGAGAAAGTACATCATCTTTGGAACAAGGTATTTACATTATGAACTTCAGGTGTCAAGCAGTAAGTGTATTTTACAACAACAATTATGTTTTCGCTCATCTCTTTAAACAATAACAATAGATTGTAACAACCCATTTCTAAATTGGCTTCTTTCCAAGCAATCTCCATTCTCTTGCCACCTTAAGATATTTCCCTTCATGTCTCATTCCACTCATCTTTGCCTCCCTATGAAGGCCATTATGGAAATACTCCAACATGTTATGTCAATTTGCATATTGAATGAGCACTTATTGACTCCACCGATGTTTCCACACTTCTCCTATGCTATCCTTTAATATCAAATTTTATCTCCTCCAGTATATGATGTGTCTGCAGTGCCTTCACCACACCGAGAATTTTTTGTCTATCTAAATAATTGAGCCCCTCTTTTTTTCTTTCCGTAAGTTTATAAATACGTGTGACAATACTTAACATTCATACCAACCTTTGCACCTCTCTACAACTTTCTACTCTTCTTTTCTCTCTACATTATTACAATTTCTCTCCTGCATTTTCATTTCGAGCGCCATTTCTTTTCCTTTTTTTGTTTGCCTATTCATATCCTCTTTTTCCTCTTCATTTTTTCCTTCTTTGTATCCTCTTCTCCACATCCCTTTCATGATAATCACCAGCCTCTGTTGGATTTTAGGAATGAAGTAATTAGTGATCCATTGCAAAGACATATACAATGTTTTGATGGAAAACACTGAAATGGATTTCTTCCACATCTCAAAGCAAAGGATGAGGTAAAAAGTTTAATGTCAATTCAATAGTAGAAGGAAAATACACAAACTTCTAGCTAGGTTGTAGTTGTAATGTTACTTGCTACTATACTCAATTAATAGGTAAACAATGTGCTCATGTTGATATGTAAGCTAATTATAACGTTGAAACTTTAGGATCAAATTTGAGCATTATCCTTGGCCATAAGGACTATCACATAATTTAGTTTCAACACTATGATTAGAGAACAAAACTACTAGGCTTCACACATAAAAGAAACACAACTCAAAACGTTTCTATGCTTACAGTTAATATATAACCAACATAATGGATAAAGTATAGAACATGTGTGGGTCTACATGAGTTCTTCAAAATCCACAACATCAAGAGAAGAGTTCTTAACTATCTTCATGTGAGTTGTTATACATATAGATAGATAATAGAATTTAAAAAAATCAAGCCCACAATATAACATCACAAAGTCTACATAATTGAGACAAAAGTACATTGCATCTAAATCCTCTAATAATAAGCAACTCTCTAGGTGCATGAGTTTTTAGCTTGTAGCTTCAATATACAGTTGGCATTTGGCCTTGAGAAATCTAATGACTACCAATGCTTCAAGTATAAATATTGAAGAGCACGATATACTTAGTTAATCTATTTGATGTATGGTTAAATATGGATTTTTGAACTTAGATTTTGTAGGCAAGTTCAACACCAGGGAAGTGTAATAAGCATGTCAATAATTGAGGCTTCACTTAGGCTTGTTGAGGCACCTTCTGCCATTGCAAGCGAATCATGGATCTATATTGACAGATCCTAGAGGGACCATATCATAATCATATGTTGATTTATGTGGAGGCTACAACTCTATGTGATTGAATTTCTGGTTGTAGGTATCCAAGTACATTGTATATAGGCATTTGGTTCAACAAGTGAAAACAAGAGAGATTAACAACTTCCTTGAGTCTCGTCCAAAACAATATTGTGTTCTCTTTTCCTAGGTGATTCATTAGGTAGAAAGATTACAAGGAGATTCCATATATGAGAAGAGAAAAAAAGAGCTTTGATGGAGGCGAATTTTACAAGAAATGTTCATGTTAATGGCTTAACAGTGTCCATGATGTTTCCCATTTTAAGAGAAGTTAGATATTGCACATATGCCCATGTTTAATTTTCAGACATAATCACATTTTAGCTAAGATTGTGCAATAATCGAATATATACCTTTTGAATGGAAGGAGATGGGTGCTTCACCATAACCAGATCTACTATAGGGAAACCAAAGTAATACTGACCATTTTAATTTTCAATAATAAACATGATAAAAATAGGTCTAGAATTATACATGATGTCGAAGAGGGAAAGTACACAGACACCCCTCCCAACACAAGAAAGGGAAGCTTGCCATTTTTGGAATCTAAATCTAGAAAATATGTTTTAGGATATGGTTAAATGTAGTGAACAATGTACCATTTTTTCTCTGTGTTTTTTAATGGCTCTACATTGGATAAGTAATTCATGGAACTCTTTTGTGACACAACTTATAAGACATGTAAAACTATTTCCTATTTATCTTTTCTTGTCTTATACTATATTGAAGAGTAATGATTGGCAATGTTGGGTTCCAAAGAACAAATCATCTGCTCCATCCTTCTCGTTGCATTATCTAAGACAGATAAATTTTGCTCGAATTTCAGCATTGAATGTGTCTACTTAACCAACAACCACCAAAATAATGATGTATTTTGTGTTGGAAGTGGACTTTTCCGAATGAGGAGATGGAAATGAGAACACCTGGATTTAGTGGCATTGATCTTGCAAACCTCTTAAATGTATTTCTAATTCTTGCTGCAAGATTTATTAATTCTCATTGTTGTTTCTATCCCTCAACACTTTCTAAACATTCTAGGTTACCACAAGAACATAATTTTAAATTTCTAAGTCATTACTTTGAGGATTTTGTGATATATAAAATTTATCATGATATCCATTAGCATTGTGTACCATTTATTTTCCATTAAAGGATTTCCATTTATGGTATCTGTGACTGTCCAAAACAAACCCTTGGTTAATATGATCTTAGGCTTTTTCCTTGTAGCTTATGATCATACCAATTTTGTAATTGCAACCTTTTTAAACTAATAATGGATGGAAGCTAGAGGTCCCTTTCTTCCATTTGGTTGTCTTATTGATAGTTACCAATTCTACTTGGCTTCTTAATTTACGAGTGATATTTGATCATTTTATGAAACTCAAGTTTGGAGGGTACAAAACTATGTTGAGATGATGGATTCTTTAAAGAATCCTAAATGAAAATCCATTATGTAGTAACATTATAGTTGTCAACACTAGTGGGGGACCTTTTATTCCAGTGTAGGAAGCTTGAATGCCCCCCTTCCCTTTTCATCTACCAAGATCACTCAGGAATGGGAATCATTGGACTGAGGATACGCCATTAGATTTTAAGAACAATATTTCGCTTTTGAAAGGAATATTATCATTCTTTAGAGACATACATTGCATTCCTGAGGTTGAAAAGCACGAAGGAATGAGAAAATCTTTTCGAATCAGAAATATATGTTATTTGTATATGTAACAATCAGCAATATCTATGTCGGGTAGTTACTTGCATTGCTTGATTCAATCTCTTCTATTTGAAAATATATTTTGTCACACGTTTTGTTTATGCTATATTCCATTACTAGAAGTTTCTGAGGTGAATTCGCAGAGGATAATTGATGGTGCAACTGTTCCTTTGTGCATAGCCTACAATTTAATGAATCTAAACAATGAGACATAGATTTTAAAGTTGGAACATATATGACATCATACAAAATGATGCTTTTTTGTAGTTAGAGTTTTGTTTTACTTATACCTAAAAATTATCTACGAGTTCTACACAAAAAAAAATTTCTGTCAAAAGGGATGGAATTTGATAGTCTATAAGATGGTTTGGTAGATTTAGTAGAAGTTGTAAATATTGTTCTTTTCTAACCAAGCATGGTGCCTAAAAAAAACTCTCTTGCTCAGTTTGATCGCATTATCTAGAATTATTGCATTAATGGTATCAGAAACATAATCACCCATAGAGACATCGTCATACCCACCACCAATGCCATATTTTCTATCTATATACACAACCTTGTTTATAGTCTCTGACATATATTGGGAATTTCTCACCATAGTTCTCAAACCAGAACACTCTTTTCCTCCTCCCTCGAGCCTCAAAACTTCATTATTTCATTCTAAGATAGATGGATTTTCACTTCCCTTCTGATGAAGAATAATTGGAACCTTATGGGTTAGTTTTAAACTCTATGGGGAGCTCATACGAAGCTCACCTTCCAACTCTCGGGTCCTTTATCCAAAAGGGCCAGAGCTGGACAACAACTTTTCATGTTTGTGACGATTGAGGCTAAATTCTGGAAGCATAACTTTCAGAGCCTTAATGGAGCTTAGAATGGAATTGGAAGAGCTTCGAAGCAACATTTTTGCAGAGAGTAAAAACAAAAATCGAAATGCAAAAATGTTAATATCTTATGATACTTAGTTCAAAATCCCTTTCTTTCAGCTCAAAATCAAGGAACATAGTTGTCTTAGATAGAATATTACTAGCAATTGGATCTATTTAGGTTATATAAATTCACATGACTACACAGTTATGTCCATAAAGCTTCGTCATCATTTTACAAATGATTGATAAGACATGAAGATTAAATAAAAAAGATGGGTTATTATTTTGGTGTTTCATTTAAAAATATTTCTCCAACCTTCTTTAATTCTTGATATGTTATTTGATTTATTGTCTAGAGGGAATGGATCAACAAGCTTGTTTTCGTCCTTGGAAAATTATGATAAAGGGAAGTTGTGGAACACTGCAACAGGTAGATAAATATTCAACATCAAAACAATTCTTACTAAATTTACATATGTTATCCAACATCATAAAACCTTTTGACCTTACCACATTAGATATTTTTATTCGATAGACAAAATCTTAGGGTTTAGGCTATGAAACTCACACAAGCTTTGGAACAAGGTATTTACATATTGAACTTCAAATTTCAAGTAGTAAGTGTATTTTAGAACAACACTCCTATTGTGCCTCATCTCTTTAAACAATCATAAGAGCTTGTAATAACATGTTTCCCACCAGTCTCCATTCACTTTCTTCCTTGAGAGAATTCCCTTGCCGTCTCAATCCATTCATTTGTGCCTCCATATGAAGGTTGTTGTGGAAAATTGTTCTTAATAGAAATAAATGATTATAGAAGGTGTAGTTAGTTACTAATGTTTCAAAAGTTTTAAATGTCCTCTTATGGAGAGTTATAGGTCATCATCAGGCTAGTTTTCCCATGCTGCATCTCAGAATCCGTGTTCTCTTATTCACTTTCTCTTGAATCCCATATAAAGTGGGAATAAGAGGAAAGAACAAACCTTCCAAACAAGCAACCCAAATTGGCTACCCAAATTATCCAATTCCATATTATCAGGCCTAATAATACCCTAAAAGAAACTAAAATCTAGATTTTCTAGAAAAGAGGCAAGCAAGGAAGAGAACTTTGTCACTACTCATCAGGATTCTGCTGGACGACTTCATAAAAATAAGCCTCAGCATGATAGGCATCTTTGTGAACTTCGCACATCAGCGTTGCATACAAAGCAATTACTTCCCCATCACCGAGGCTTGAAAGTATGGCCTTTTTCATAGTACCCCTCTTCCTTGGAAAGCTTTCCTTGAACCCAATAATTGTTAGTGCCCAGTATAGAATTTACCAAATAATAATAAAAATATGTTTGATGATACTAATCCATAAGTCATGGAGGAAATTTGCATAGTTTCTAATTAGAAATGAGTTCTCATATTTCTTTGTGCTAGGGTACTCTTTCATATGCTACCTCCTTACGAAATTCCCTTTGCAACATATCCTGTGAAATGTTTAGTTATAATTAGAATTATAGTAAATAATTGAATGGACCTAGATCCATCTTATCTTTGGATCTACCAAGAACTGAGAGGATCAAATATATTTAGATGCAAACATATTTTACAATGAAAATAGATTGATCCCTCTTGGGGCTCGGTAAATCTCGAATTAAGATATATCTAGGCGAATATATATTTAAATGATAAATTTAAAATAGACTTCTGGAGTTAAGATGGATCCAGGCTAGTATATATTTAAATGATAATGTTAAAAGAGGTTTATTATGCATTTATTTATAATTGAAAATACTTATATAGAAAGGTACTGATCATTAAATAAATATATCATTTAATATTGAAATAGTTGCATCAAGAGGCTCTGAGGCTCTAAGACTACTGTAGTAGAGATGGTATAAAATAATGTTATGTAATGTAATGTCTTGAAAATTAAAACTAAAATTAAATTAAATAAAAATATCAATGCAATGTAATGTAAACATTTTAAGGTTGTCAAAATAAAATAAAACAAATAAAAATAAAAGTATAAGTATAAATAACAAAATAAAAACATCCCTATCAAAATAAAATAAAAATGACCTATGGTATTAATGTGGAATATAGTTTATTTAAAGGGGAAAATTAATTCAACATTGATCCTTGTTGACTCTGGACCTATCAAGCACTAAGAGGTATCAAATATCTTTAGACACAAGCCTCTTTTACAGTAAAATGAGAGTTGATCGCCTCGGATCTTGGTAGATACATAGTTAAGATGGATCTAAGCTAGTTATTAAGGTATACACAATGTTTAATATTGAAATAGTTATGTATTAATGTGGATATATGATAACTGAATATATAATTGCAAATATAATGGTTACATGATAATGTAATAATATTATAATATAATAATTGAATTTCATTAGAAAAGTAAACTATAATTATAAATAAATATATATATAAAAAAAATATTGCTAAAAATAAGTTGGTGTCTTACTTAATTTTTTATTCTTCATTATTTTGCTTTAAATTAGTTTTTTCAATTTTTAAAACTTAGTAAACAACATAATATATTTTCACTATGCATTATAACATTAAATTCAAATTTTACATTTACATGAAAATATATTTTTATACTTCTTTTTGGAAAGAATCACATATCATATTATCTTATATGATAAGTCTTACTAAATAGAGAGAAAAAGAATTATAAATGTATCTGATAAATTTATTAGAAATACTCATGAGGTGTATATCAGTTAGTTTGTGGAGTTTAGTCGCCATAACATTTTAAATGTAAATTTCATGGGAAGGAGTTGGTAGTGAGAGTTACTTGTGGATAAAAGTTATTACATAGGATGTCAAAGTCTTATATTATTTTTTAGAAAATCATTTATTTAAATTAATATTGAGAATTTCCTTAATCTATACTCAACCTAAATCAAGTCAACCAATCAATCAATTTAATTAAAATATCAATATAAATATTAATTGAAATAAATAATGAAAGAATACATGAAATCATTTAAACATAGAGTTCAAGCAAGATTACCCTTTTCCCCTTCTATATTTGGTATTTATATTAATATATTAGAGGAATTCCTCAAAGAAGCAGGTTTTCTAGGAGGATATCTCTATGGTTAGTGTTTCATGAAGCCATAGACCTCCCCTATATCTAGAACTTTGAAGTTTTGATCCCCTACCATGTATTATAGCTCTCACAAATTTTTCACTCCCCATTACCATACATTTAGCACCATCAATACACCCTAAAGGAGGAGGAGATTATGGATAATTCTATGTACCCACTTGAGTGTAACCAAATCTAGGCTTCACTAAACCCCTAGATTGGTTTGTAGATCCCCTTATAGTCTCCTCCAGAAGATATACTTTCTTTTGTTCCTAATACTCACAATATCTTGGAAGGTGATTTGTTTCTTTGTGTAGCTTCATGTTCCCTCCCTTCATCACTCAAGTCTTCTAAATCCCTATTCATAGATGTCCAAAGAAACTAATCTAGTACTCATGGTGTAGTACATGTTTTTTTCTCCATCATCTCCTCTATAGTCAATGATCCAAACTCTTCTTGGATTTTTAGTTTGTACTCGTAGTAGCCTAACTAATTTCCATTATTAGGTGCTTATTCCCTCTCCCTTTCTCTATTTAGAGATTACTTCCCTTTCTTATCAATAAGATCCCTCGTCAACCTATTCTCTTCAAAAAGTGGATTTGTCAGAAACTTTACTCCCTCCCAATATTCAAGCAACCCTAAGTCTAGCTCTTAGTGTGGATATATCAAGGAAATAAAATCAACATGAAATGTATCAAAAGGAAGGTGGAAGAAATCTTCACAAGGAAGTGAAACTAAATTATATTTCTCAAATGGGAGATCTTGCAATTATGGGGAGATTCATTATCAAGTGCATGTGAGAGCACTAGGCTATGAAGGTGGACAAAATATAACTTTCCCACTATTTTAGGTTATGTTCCAATGATCGTATCCATAACTAAAGGGTGAATGGCCTAAGGTTTGCATTCAAGGGCCAACATAGATAAAATCCTTCAAACCCACTAGAATTGAGTTGTTCAAGCTAATTTTCCCAAAAATGGTTACTTAAGTTTGTTGCAAGCTAAGATAATTTGGACATATCCCTAATATATGTCCAGTTCCTTGTTTTACCCCTCATGATATAATTATAGGAGGAATCTAAATATATGGGTAACACAATCAATTTATTTTACAAAATAGACATGAGTTAAAGGTCTTCTAGCTATATGGGCATGTTGAGGATCTCGACGAGTCTTAAAAAGTGTTTGTCAATTTTATATTCCCTAGAAATCCATGATGGAAACACTACCTACAATAGAAGAATTTATTCAGAGTGAATATTTTGTTATTGTGGTTGTTTTCATTCTTAGACACACCTAGATAGTTAACTCAGAAAAAGGAATGCAAGGAGGAAAAAATATTAGGTTAGCTCAACCACCTCTATGCCAAAAGGAAATACCCAAAAACATATATAAGTGTTATCTGTAGCTCAACCTGAAAAGGATTCGATGGGTAGCACTCACAAAAATTAGCTCCCAGATGGGTCATTCCCTTTTATTCATAAGATCCTTTTTGTTTTGGTTTCTAACATTCCAACTACAACATATATCAATTATACTTTAGATGTTCTTACATGTTTGTTATGGCCCTTTGCCATTTTGGCCAAAAGGCTCCCTCTCCCTTCTCTCTCTTCTTAAGAATCCTCCATTGTTTCCATCCTCAATGAGCATTCTTCCTTGACTCCCCAAGTTATACCTCCCACTCCTCTTCCCCTCTCGCCTCCTATTTCTAAACAATATTTTTCAAATCTAAAGCCAATCCCCTTTCCCCTTATTTTTCTAGAATTTGAAGAGGGCTTCGATCCTATTATGTTCAGGATCCTTAGTCTTATTCAAGAGGCTGAAAATCATACATTTAAAAGGCTGAAAATAAGATAATTTGAAAGTGCATTCTTTGAGACAAAAATCCATTTCTAGGGTTCTTAAGGAAACTACCTCAAAGACTCTTCCGCGTGATCCTCCTTTTCTCTAAATTGTAGGGCTTTTCCAATGCCTTAAGAAAATTGAAAATCAAGAGGTTGATGGAAAGCAAAAAAAAATGAATTCTCCTCCTTTTAAATTAGTGATGGAATGATAAAACATAATTAAAACTCTTTTCTATGATATTATTTGATAGGATTTCCTAGGTGCAAATGTTTTTGGTCACTTTCGAGGTTTGGTAGTGGGTTAGAAGTAAAAATTCCTAAATATCCAAAATCTCTGGGATTTTTCCTCTAACCTAGTTATTTCCTTGTTCTCCTTAAAACTCAACCTCCATTTCTTCTATGTTAATGTTTATAGGCCCTATAAGAAGAAATACATGTAGGAAAGAACTCTTAAATACCCTTTATTAACCTTGGAGAATATCATTATTGATTTGGATTTAAACTTGAGACTAGGGGCTAGTGAAATTTGGATCCCTAAGCACATATTGATTCACTCATTGACTTCTTGATTGAAATATTTTAGGATAGGATGCTTGATATCCAACTATTGGGTGCAACCCCACTTGGCCAGATTTTGGGCAAGGAATCTGAATTTTGTGGGTAGAGCATGCAATAGAAAGGATGTCACGGAGTGAATGTTAATCGCACAATAAAGAAGCCAAGGACAATGATTATTGTACATAAAACTCACAATCTAGTATAGGGTCTTCGTGGAGAAGCTCATCCCTTTTAAATAATATTGTAAAAGTTGAATGCTTTCTAATCATAGTCCCTTGTATTTTGAAAACCATGGTATTGGGTACATTGTAATGTGGTGATGTTATCCCTTATTGCAATAGTATATATAGGGATGAATAATAAAGAAGGAAGGCATGAACCAATTGGATCCGGATCTATGTTTATGGTTGTATTTTTGTAATATGAACTTCAAAGAAATGGGAAATTCTCCGCAACTGAGTGCACAAAGGCCTTAGTTTGTAGCTTAGTGTGTAGACCATCTGCAGCTTAGGGCATAGACAACCTATAGTTGTGTGCATAGGTGAGGAGCTCTTTGTTGTACCAAATTATCTTTTATAAGAAAGAGTTCTTGTGGACACAGTCCCACATTGGGATGAACCATGGTAAAATTTGTGTCTTCATGTCTTGATTTTCTTATTATCTACACTTTATTTTGGTACTGTGATGTTTATGGATGTTTATGATATGTTGAAATGATGAATGTAATTTTGTGACATAATATATAAGTGAAGTAGTTAATGAATTCGAAGTAGTTTATAAGTGTTAAAGCATAAGAAAATCCAAATTTACGACATTGTAGTACCCCTTAAGGCTGCAGAAACCTAGTCCTACAACCTCCCATAGTAACTTCGGGTGAGACTGTGACTTGCTTGCAGGTCATTTCCAAAAGGGCCAATGATAGAGAGTTTTTTTGTTGTGTTGTAAAACATGAACCTAGGTCAGCCCAACCTAAGCCAACAAATTGTTTTGTTGCCACGACCAAGATATGTTTGAGGGATATGTTCATGTGGCATCTGTCGAAGAAATAAATTCAATATGGAGTAGAACAGGAGGAATGGGAATTTGTAGAAAAATAAAATAGAAGCCCTCATCTGTCAACTAAAATCTGGTTGGAGAAGTATATTAGTGAAGATCAATAATAAATCTTCTCTGGTTTTTTTCATGTTGAGGTATACGTGTGGATATCAAGGTTGACGAGGAGAAAAGTTTGTTTTAAAGGGGACGACCCTAAGGAGTGGACTAGTGAATTGATACAACGACTCAAGAACACCGAGAACAAGATATCAAGAGTTGCTGATTTCTGGATTGATAGTATCTTGGGAGGAATCATTACGTGGTTAACAATAGAGTCGATTGTGCCCTATAGCGAAGCAAAATGGAAATTTTTAAAAGGACCATGAGGTAAGTTCTTGAGATCTCTAAAACTTTGTATTAATATTTTTTTGTGCAAAAAGGGAATTTTATGAATGCAGTCAAATTATTAGTTACTTATGTTTGGGAGAATATTAGAAAAATAAATTCGAACAATATGAAGTGGAAAAATATATAGAATAGACACTAGGAAGAGATCTCATGGCCAAAATCCAAATAATTTTATAGAAACTGACTATAGCCCTATGTTAAGTGAGTTTGAAAGTGAAGGAAGTGACCCTAAGAACCCTGAAGTAACTCTGCAATATTCACTGTTCCAACCTAAAAGTTTTCCGAAGCTAGAATCAAGTAGTAATCATGGTGTTTTGGGTTTCCTTCTCCCCTACCCCCACTACCCCCAATCCCCTTCCACTTACAAATTCCCCTCTACCACGCCCTTCCCCTCCCCCTCTGAGAAGAGCTATGGTTGACAACATTAAGCTACCTATCTTTAAAGGGACTTGAGCAAAGGATCCAAAGCAGTTTTGGTTCTTATGTGAAGAAGTATGGAGAAGAACCAGTCCATGAATAAAATATAAAGAAAGTGTAGCTTGTAATGACATTCTGAGTTAAAGAGTTGATGTAGTACATGAAGTATTTGAGAAATTAGATTAGATAATTTGCATACATTAAAAAAAACACTGGTAAAATAATTTAGGAGGTTGAATTTAGAGTCGCACTATATCAGAGAAGTAAAAGAAATTAAAAAAATCATGCTGATTATGTTTGGGAATTTGATCAAAGATTCAAGATATTATTGGATCAGGTGAGATTCAAAATAGCTCCACAACAACATAAAGAAGGGTTTATAGTTGTTCATCTTCCGCATATAATATTTCCTTTGTCACAGCAAAAGATATAAAATCAAGCTGAAGGTTTAGAACTTATGATGAAATTGGAATATTTACCTATTGGGGATACCAATGTAGGTATGTACCAAATCTAGAGTCAGCTGGAAAATTTGACTTTGCAAATACAAGATATGAATAAAACTCAGGAAATAAGACAGCAAGTGTTGTCTACAAAGTGTAAATCAGAAGGCCACTTAAAACAAAAATGCTCTCTCTTCAGAAACTACATGGCTACTGGAGCACCAAACCCTTTGAACGTTGGATGTAGCCTATGGTGTGAGATATGTAAAACTAGAGGTGAACATTGAATAGAAGATTGTTATTTGTTACAAAAACATGTGGAAACTGTTGGAAATAATACTGAGAGGGGTGGTGAATCAGTATTTGCAGTTCAATAATATTTCATTTCCCAAATAGGTTTATATACACTACTTCAGTGAAGTGAACTTGCGTGTACACGCTACTGTAATTAGAGAAAGTAGTGTATATCCAGAGAAATTAGGATTTAGTCAAGTTATCATGTTTATATGTTTAATCAGTGCATCAATAACTTATTATATAGTAATTATGTGCAATAAAGGCATAATAAACCATCACACATAAGCAACACACATGAACACCAAGATTTAAGGTGGAAACCCAATGCGGCCGAAAAACCATCAGTTGTTGTCGTCTTTATCTTCTTTTAATATAAAGAAAATTTGTTTACTATCTTGTAATGGTGCATACTCATACCAATATGCAGGCACCCACTTGTAGAAGGCTACAACCTTCTCATGTTTTCCAGCTTCTACTGGAAGGGAGCTACAACCCCCTAGCTCTTGCACTCGCTGATGTGTTTACTAGTACGTAGCCGTCGGCCTACAGAATGCTACAAACTTCTCTCTTCCTCTAAGGATCAAGTTTCATTAATTTTGAGACTGGATGCTATTGGTACACAAAAATACAAATGAAGGCCTCGTTTCATCAAATTTTCATATTGGATGCATCAAAAAATTTGAAACTCAAACTACATCAACCGAGAATAAGATTATGTGAACAATCATATCATTGTCACCAGGACACTCTGCGGAACCCAGAAACTTGCATCATCATTCAAATCTAACTGCAACCTCAAAAATCATACATTAGAATGCATATGCTACTTTACTGAACCCAACCTGTGTGTATATGCTACTTCCTTTATCCAAACCTACGTGTACCTTCAAAACTACTGAAACATAAAACTTTTTGAATCATGTCTATACCAATTAGCAATATACTGAACACCTACTGTCAATTTATAGAGCTCTAGATAGGCATTAGCAGGGATAACCATTCTCACTTAAGCAATAGATCAATCAGACACCAAACTCCTTATGCATTTAGATTCACATTCAGATCTAAGAAAACTTCATTGGCAGACAAAAATAAAACAGTAGAACTAATAAGATAGATTAGTCATTTCTGAAGAATAGGATTTTCTTTTGTATACGCTACTTGGAAGAGACGAACCTGCATGTATATGCGTTGTTACCGAGGTGAACCAAGCGTATATATCTAAAAATATTAACTGACAACTTCTCTACTATTCCAGACTTTAGACATACCCAGATCATGACATTTAAAGAATAAAATAGGTATACGTAATCAGATCTAGCCCAACCAAAATCAGATCATTCAATGATAAGTCATTTTACGTATCATGATCCTTATCCAACATAAAAACTTGTTACAACATAAAATATACTTCTGATAGAAATATTACTGAGAAACCCTTTCATGCACACCTTAGCCCTTTGACCTTCTCCTCCTTATATAGTTTTTGGCCTATGTCAATACCTCAGACCAAAACCACACTTAGGACCTATGGCATTCTTGGACGAGATCAAATAGTCATTACTCCACTCAATATTATGGGCTATTACAATGGTATTGAACCCTGGTATCCTTTACTCTTGAATTTCCTTGATTTTCCAACCTATACGCGCTTTTCCTCATGTGAAAGTGCATGCATATGTATACACTTTTTTTGTTCTATGAACTTGCATCTATACGCTCCTTTGAAAAAGTGGACCTGCGTATACATATTAAATTATTTTACACCACCCTTTTCCTTCAACTTCTTCATTCTGATTAGTGGACCTTAGTTCTATCTTCCTTTTCTTCTATACCAATACTTTGTTACCTCTGAAATGATTTTTTACACTGTGAGTTTCCTTTTATCAAAAAACTTGAACTGACCTATTAGTGGGTTGCCATCAAGGACAACACTTGTATCATAATGCCAACAATATCCCCTTTTGGACTTGATGGAAACCATGTTGGTTTTGATTACTACAACCTGTAGAAACTATTAAACATAACAAGCAACAAGAACCAAAATATTCTCCCCCTTTTAGATGCATTATGTTGTCCATGCTCCCCCTGAGTACATGCAAAGTCTGCAGAGATGTGTTTCAAAAGAATAACCACAAAATAACATGACTCTATAACTCAACTAAGTGAGTATGACCTACCTAAGACCAAAGAGTGATACATACATCAACCTCCCAACAAAGTGGGGATACATCAAATTTAACTCATCCAGCCAACCAAGTGGGGATATACCAATTGTTCATACATAACGGAAATATAGGAATTATTACATCATCCTTCCCATGCATAGTGGGGATAAAAAATTACATCATATGTCTAATAGGGCTCGTTCAAAAATAGACTATGATAGACAGAGACGTATTACCCCCTAGACCTTTTAAGTGACCTATGCATAAATTGATATGAGTATCCGAAACCAAAGACAAAATCAGTAGCCATAATGGCAACAATGGAGAATTTTTGTGAAGGCTAATGCTCCCCCTGAACCTGTGCTACATGTGCATTGTCAACAAAACATTCATCAAGGCATCTTCATTAATCAGATAAAAAAAATGAACAAAGCATATCGTCATACTGTAATCATCAATATCAGACTGAGCACCCATATTAGAGTCGGACTGACTTTTCTTCTATGAGAAAGAAATATATGCTTTTTCACACATAGAAACCTATGTATATACGCAATTATCCTTCATGAAACCCAAGTATATGAACCTTTCTCTGAAAAACTAGATTTAGCACCAGGATGATGCAGCAACTACTCCAATCTTTTGTTTGAGATATTCAAATTTTTCTCTGGGAAGCGGTTTGGTGAATATATCAGCAACCTATTCTTTGGAGGGAACATATTCCAATTTAACATTTTTTTTAAGCACTTGTTCTCGTAGAAAATGGTACTTAATGGGTATGTGCTTTGTCTTGGAGTGCATGAAAGGATCTTTTGAAATACTGATGGCACTTGTATTATCACATAGAATGGATATGGGTGGAGTACATGTGATCTGAATGTCTTGCAATGTTTGCATCATCCAAAGTAGTTGTGTGTAGCAAGATGCAGCAGCCACATATTCTCCTTCAGCTGTAGATAAGGAAATCGAACTTTGTTTCTTGGTGAACCAAGACACTAACCGTGAACCCATATAAAATGCACCTCCACTAGTGCTCTTTTGATCATCAACATTTCCTCCTAGTCTGCATCTATATACGCATGAAGAGGAAGATATGTATTCTTAGGATACTATAGACAAAAGTCTTGAGTTCCTTGAAGATATTTGAATATTATTTTTGCTACCTGAAGATGAGATTCCTTTGATTTTTTTTGGAACCTTCCAACTATTCCTATTGCATGCATGATATTAGGTCTGGTACTTGTTAGATAAAGAAGACTTCCAATCATAGATCTGTAAGTTGGTTGTTTACTGGTATTGATTCATAGTTAGATCTGAGACTACATCCTGTTACCGTTGGAGTACATACTACTTTAGAATCTTCCATTTTGTACTTCTTCAAGATCTATTTGAGATATTTGGTTTGTTAAAGAAAAATACCATCTTTTGTTTGATGTACATGTAGACCAAGAAAATAAAAAGGTTCACCAAGTAAGGACATTTCAAATTCTTGCTACATAACCAAAGAAAATTTCTTACTCATAGATTCTTCATTATTACCAAAGATGATATCATCAACATAAAAAAGAATAATGAGTATATCATTTTCAATATTTATATATAAATTTATGTCTATAGAACCTTTTGTGAAACCTTGTTGTTGTAGACATTTGTCAAGGAAATAATACCAAGCCCTTGGAGCCTATTTCAGACCATAAAGAGGCTTTTTAAGCTTGCATACAAGTTTTTCATCATTTCCTAGAATGAATCCTTCTGGTTTCTCAATATAAACTTCTTGTTCTAAATATCCATTAAGAAAATATGATTTTACATCCATTTGATATACTTTGAATTTTTAAAAGCTAGAAAGACCAAGAAACATTATTATGGCTTCAAGTCTAGCAACATGTGCAGAACTTTCTTCAAAATCTACACCTTCTTGTTGAGCATACCCTGTACAAACAAGTATTGCCTTGTTTCTAATAACTTCTCCATTTAAATCCATCTTATTCTTAAATATCCACTTTGTTCCTATAACATTTTGGTCATGAGGTGTTGTCTTGACGAGGCCTAACCTAGGTTTAGCGTTAATTAGCCAAACAAATCCCTACACTACTAGCCCTTTTGGCATCAGCCCGCAGAGCATAGACTGAAGTCTCACCCGAAGTAGTATGGGGGGATGCTGGAACCAAGTTTCTGCACCCTGAGATGGTTGTGATGTCGGTTGATTCCCTCTATTCCTACCTTCACATAGGTCACTTAGCTCAAGGGCTTGTCAGACAAGCCCTCTATTTCGCCCATCAATATCTCCTCGAAAAGGTATGATTGACCTTCATGCAACCCTAAACTATGGCTCAGGCACTTTCGGCTACTGTGGCAACGTACCGTGTGGATTCCCAAACTAGCTTAAGTGTTTTACTTATCTTCTTAGATACTCACAGTTAGTACAGCATAAACAAATATCCTTAATTACATTCAATTATCCAAAGTAATTGTATTCATTCACGCATCATATAAGCATTATAAAGGAAATTTATACATAAAATGACAAGATGCATTAATCGGAACAAAGACTCAGAAATTGCATAATACTTCATAATACTTCTCTTTATTATTATCTTCTAAGTGATTATAGACTCTATCCACCCTGCACACACAACTGCAGTAGTTCGTACACTTAGCTATGTACTTCTACCCTAGGCCTCTGCGCACTCAGCTACAGAGCCTCTACCTATGCTATGACCCGAAACTTCGACTCCTTACTTCAAAGCAACTACTCTCTTACATGATTTATTAGTCTAACTACTTAGAGCTTGGTTCTTTTTATATAATCCTATGGTTCGCGGACCATGAGTAGATCTCTTACAGCCGACTTTACTTTAAAAAACTAAGGGTGGACAACCATTTATGACTTATGACACCTTCATGTGTTGCGACAACAAAATGCAGAGTCTTTACAAGTTTATTACAAAATTTGACCAAAACATGGGCTTTTAGCCCGAAAACTATCCTTGGGGGATCCTGTTCCCAACATCCCACGAACACAAACATTGTGGCACGCCCTCGAGTAACTTAGTAAGCATAAAGATCTTTGCGCGAAGTCCTTCAAGCTCAACTCGTATGACTACAACCTCAGCCATGCATTGTGCGTCTACCTACTTCACGTCTTCCACTGTTCGCTCAGTCATTGCTCCTACATTGTCAGCCTGAATATTTTGTTGTGTTTCCTACAGAGTTGCAAGCTTACCTTCAATAAATATTGTCACTACGTAAGCCTCATCTAGCCAAGCCTTGATTCTTGCCTTCAGCACTACTTCCTTATGCAATGCTACATCCACCTGTTCATTCAGCTACTTAGCCTCCTACAACTTGGCTAATCTTTTTTTGAGCACGATGGTTCATGCTATGTCATTAACCTCATCATAGCACTGTTGTAGCTCATGCACTTTTGTCTCTAACCTTTGTACATTGGGTATCTCCTGCAAGCTTTTTGAGACCTCAAATGACTGCTCAAACAACTGCATGCAATTTTCTACTGCACTATCCATTGTCGCTACTACTTCTGTGACAGTGGTCACCCATTATTCCTTT
This sequence comes from Pinus taeda, assembly GCA_000404065.3. Taxonomy (NCBI): domain Eukaryota; kingdom Viridiplantae; phylum Streptophyta; class Pinopsida; order Pinales; family Pinaceae; genus Pinus; species Pinus taeda. Next base: position 396,100 of record APFE031348616.1, read on the forward strand.
ACTTTTAGCAGGGTTGAAGATTGGGCCTTCAACTGTAACTTTGTAATTTTCTAGTTCAACTCCAACTGAACCCGTGCCATCTCAGTCTGAGCGTCACGTACCCCTATGGCTAGCATATGGATGCATACCTTGACTAGCTCCTCCTTCAGAATGGCCAACTCTGGGACCATTCGGCATGCCTCCTTAAGAAACTACATAATCTTCTTGCTCTGATTTGTTGCATCGATCTCAGCAGCAATAACAACATTTCTCTATAGTGCTATATACTTGTTTATGATCTGTTGTTCACTAATCACCTAAAGGGCATGGTGCTCTTGGGCCCTCAACTCTAAAATCACACCATCCTATAAGAGGTGGAGTACTTCATGTTGGAGAGCTTCCAGCTTCAATCCTACTCCCTTCACGACACCAACAGTGGGCCTGTCAACCTCATTCTCTATGGTTAGTGCTCCATCAGGAAACACTATTACACTGGAAACCTTTGTGTGAAACATATCAACAACCTTTGAAGTGCCAATAGTCAGGCTAGTAGACACCGTTCTAGCCTAAAACGTGTGGGTTTGCAACTCCTGTAACCCTGTCTAGATAACCCCCAAGATGATCAGCTACTGCTGCTCAAATTTTTGCAGGGCCTCCATGGTGACATCCCTGACTGTGTCACCATTACCATGTAAATCATCGTCTGTTAATGTCATGGGGTCTAGTGAGGTCTTGGTCACCTTTGATTTCTTCCTAGACCCTCCCTTCTCTAGCTCCCTTGGGCGCTTGATGTGGGAGGACATCTCCTTAGGGTCTGCGCTGTGTTGTTCTATTTCTTCCTCTATCTCAAGTGAAGGTGACCTCGTCCCTTTGTTAGAGCCCCACTCTGTCCCACATGTCTACTTCTCTGCCTGTCATGCGACCTCATGCTCTGCTTGGGCCTTATCAGTAGCCTCCTTTTTCCTCTTTTCATCTAGTTGTGCCATCTTAAGCTTGGCCTCCTCCTTCTTCTTCTGTGTGGTAGACTTGCCCCCACCCACCGCCAAATCTGTGGTAGTGCACCCCTCGGCTGACCATTGATCAAGCACCGCATCAATGGCATCATCTATTGCTAGATAGGGCAATTCGTACCATTTCTACATAGGGTCCTCCTGCACCTTGATGGATACTCGATGGAATTCGGCTTTGAATTCGATGTAGCCCTGCAGGTTGGCGTACACCGTAGGTGACAATCATGGTTTGTGATTGATGGCCATCCTAATGTTCATCTCCATCAAAATCCAAAATATCTTGCTTTCCCTAACTCACTATACATCCTTGGTCATCCATAGTGAAGTATACTTCGCTGCTTCAGGGAGTTCTAGTGTGACCAAAGGGAACTCACTGTCCTTTGGCAGCTCCCACGCTACCAGCACAATTGACAGCAAGAGCCAGGCGTAGTGAAATGTCTTGCTGAGCTCTTGTGCTTGGTAGAAGTTCGTCAAGAACTCTCCATGAAGGTAATCCAACCAATTCAACTAGACTCCTTCAGCATATTGTGCTGTGAGCATGATGACAGGTGCCAGCGCCTTGTTACCGTGATACTTCCTCATCACTTTCCCTATGAGGATGTGTGTGGCTACCTTCACAGTAGAATCACAGATGTTTGATATAGTGTATCCGTACGGCTTCTTTACCAGTTTAAATTTTTCTTTCATTGATTCTACTAGAGCCTGCATGCCACCTTTTCAGCCAAATATTATGGAAAGAATCTTTCCTGTATATGGTAGTCACGTTATCCAGTGAATGAGCCTATCTGTGACAAAAATCAGCTGCTCCATCCAAAGATACCTATCATGCACCAAGCACAGCAGTTGCTTGATGACCAAAACTATCACCGGGAACCGATTGTAGTGTGGCACCCAGTGCAAGTTGAGCAAACTTTCCTTTTCTAATCCATTGAGACACCTCTGTGGCTCCAATGCGATCATTCCCATATTCATATCAATGATGCAACACATCAGCTGCTCGGTAACCAGGTGTGGGAACTTCTCATGATCTGCCAAGTCTCAATCTTCAAGTTTCAATAGCGGCACTCATTCCAAGAACAGTTCTATAAAAACAATTTTGTTCAATAGCAGAGGGGTTTGCAAGGGAGTCTTGCTCTCATCTACGTCCTTTGGTATCTTGGTCTTAGGCTTGCGTGGAGGGACACACTCTAGCAACCAGGTAATAGGGTCCGCACCCTAGGCTTCAACCTACTCCACTTCAACTCCCACATCCTCGATGTCCATCGGGATGTCTTTAATGTCTTCCTCCTCTGGTTCTAAGTTTATGTCCTTGCCTTTATCCTATGCAGTGGGTTTTGGTGGGTTTCTCCTTGGTGATACATGCACCAATATGGTAGGCTGCTTGAACTTCTTGTCCTTCACAGTTTCCTTGGTTGGGGTCGTCTTTGATATCAGCATCCTCAGTGATTTAGGGACCTCTGCCAATACTTCATCCACTTCTGGAGGAGCTACTTTTGCCTCTATTTCCATTTCTTGTGATGACTCCCCTACTACTACTTCAATATTTATAATTTCTATGGGTGCCAACATAACGTTTTCTAATAGCAGTCGTGACATCTCTAGCAAGTTTGCAAATGTGGAAGTCTCTTTGAAAGCCTCAAAGAATTCTTTGTTCATGGGTGCTTGATAGCTCAACAACTCAATTCTCAAAATTCCAAGTGTTTTTCGCTAGACAATGACTTGTAATTTATGGCGCATTCTGAATTCAAATCTGACTGTTTGCCCCAAATTCGCTAAATTAATTCTGTATTGGCAGCATATTTTCAATGATATGAGCCATAAATTTTGTCTTAAATACCGGCTACCCGCTCAATTTGGCCTCTCTCCTACCATCAAATCATCAACTGTGATTTTAACAATCAATTTCTAGTCGACCTGTGTGATTTGTCCTTGGGTAGCATAGCTCCCTTCATGCTGCCATGGACCTTGTGACACTTCCGTGCTTCGTACCATCTTCCAATCGCACAGCTCCCCAACCTGAGCAGTGTAGTTTATAGTCTTGCACCTCCTTTCAACTGTCTGGAGTGCTAATACTATGCTATCTTCATCTAGTCACATGGCCAGAACATCGGTGTATGGATTCAAGTGACTTCCATTAACATTTCCTGGGAAGGGTTCTCCATTCAATTTGACCAGTTGTACTGCTCCCCCATCAGTAATTTCCTTAAGGACATAGGGCCCTAACCAATTCATTCTAAATTTTCCTAGAAATTTTTCAAACTTATTGTCATATAACAAAACTAGGTCATTTACCTTAAATGTGTGCAACTTAATATGTCGATCATGCCATGCCTTTTCGTTCTGCTTTTGGACATGTTGGTGAAATCTAGCTAAAAATATCTCTTCTTTGAGCTCATCCAGCTATGTGAGCCTTTCCTCTAGGGCTCTGTGATTCATCATACCTGTGAGCATTGCTATGCGTAGACTAGGCACAATAAATTCAATAGGCATTACCACTTCAACATCGTAGACAAGCATAAAGGGGGTTTTTCGAGTCAATCTCTTGCATGTCATTCGATAAGCCCATAGTATTGCAGGTATGCATAGGTCCCAATCACTTCATTGAGCATTTCAAACCTTGGTCAACATGTTTTTGAGTAGTTTATTAAACACTTCCACCGTCACATTAGCCCATGGGTGATAACGCATGCTCTTCTGGTGATATATCTAAAATTCCTCCATCAGCATGCTGATTGTCTCATTTAGAAAGTGCATATTGCGATCACTCATCAAGACCTTTAGACATCCAAATTGTGTTAGTACATGCTCAAAGAGGAACTTTGTAGTAGACTCACCTCTGCAATCCTTCACAAGTAGAGCCTCCACCTACCGAGTCAAATACTTCACCGTGGTGATAATTTACCTCACCCCTATCTTTCCTTGGGGCTGAATGGGTCCCACAAAATCTATCACCCATTTCTCAAAGGGTTGCAACTTCATCTATGGATTCAAAGGCATCTCATCCCTCTATGATGGCCTGCCTATCCTTTGACACACATCACATGCCTTTCAATATGCTTTTGAGTCCTCATGGAGGGCTGGCCACCACAACCCTACGCGTAGAATCTTCTGCGCAGTTATTCTTCATGTGTAATGTCCTCCCGCGGCACCTCCATGAGCAACCACAAGGATGCTCCTTCAAAACACAGGTACATACCGTCACAATATCTCATCAAACCCCATTTTGTACAAATGCCCCACAATGACAGAAAAATCCACGATGTGCACCACTAATTCCTTCTTCTGTTGGAAAGTGTATCCTTTTGGGGCAGTTCCTATTGTTAGGAAGTGTATTATATCTTCAAAATGACTATCCATAATGCACACTTCAAATAGCTACGCATCAAGCAATCCTTCCTCCAAATTAGTGGGTTCTTCCCCTCTTTCGATGCACGATAGATGGTTTGGTTTGACATTTAGTCATCCAGGCTTCATAATAACTTCGAAATCATATTCCTTGAACCATAACAGCCACCTAGAGATTCTCTCCCCCAACACAAGCTTATTGACCAGGTATTTCAGTGTAGAGTTATCTATATACATCTCAAAATGGCCTCCCAACAAGTAGTGTCTCAATTACTAGAGCGCATACACCATGCCTAACCCTTCGCAGTGGTGGAATAGTTCTTCTCTGCCTTGGATAACCTTCTTCTTGCAAATGTGATAAGATGGTTCAAGTCTCCTCTGCTAGCCTATGACAGTACTTCTCCCAGTGCTATACACGATGCATTGACATGTACATGAAACTCATTCTTCCAATTCGGGAAGACGAGAATCGGTGCGATGACCATCTTTTCTTCCAGTATATCCAAGCTCTTCTTATAGTCCTCGCTCCAACAGAATGTGACATCCTTTTTCAATAATTTCTCCATAGCTATGGTGACCTAGGCATAGCGTTCAATAAACTTCCTATAATATCCCATGTGTCCTATGGTAGCGCATAGCTGCTTCACACTCCTCAGTGCTTCCAACTTCAGTGTCACCACGATCTTCATGGGATCCACCATCAGTCCTTGTTTGTAAACTGCATGACCAAACGAATTCCAAAAAGGAACACAAAACAAACACTTCTTTAGATTGAGAGTGATCTGGTATCTTCAACATATATCCAGCATCAAGCGAAAGGTCGCTAAATGGTGTCTAACCAGCCCAAACATAGTCCAGACATCAAAGTAACTCCAGGAACTTATGAACAAATTCCTTGAACATAGCAACAACTATGCTTATGAAGATTGCAGGCATATTATTCAGTCCAAGTGGCATTGAGTGTACTGAAAACAACCCCACTTAGTCACGAAGGTTGTTTCTTTTCCTATCCTCCGATGTGATTTTGATCTGGTGTTGTACCCAGAGAACCCACCAGTGAAGTTATATGCTTCCTGACCACCTACATTGTCCAACACTTCATCAATGAATGGAGTCAGGAAAGGATCATGTACGCAAGCATCATTTAGCTTTCTGAGATCCACGCATATCCTTATTTTATCCTTTTGCTTCTTCTCCTAGACCTCCATTAGGCCTACCCAGTCAGATTCTTCCATAGGTTCAATGACGCCTGCCGCAAGCATCTTGTCTAGCTCTAAGCAAACCTTCTCCTTATACTTTGGATTGAGATGGTAAGGTCTTTGCTTAACTGGCTTTTCATCAGGCTTTAATGTGATCTTCATAACACCAAGGTCCCCGATTTCCTTCTAAATCCGTAAACTTGGTAGGGAATAAATCTTGGCACTCATGGAGTAATTCAATGACCTTATCCACTGTTGCATCGTCCCAGTAGTCTCTAATATTTGTGAATTTGGGTTTTGCCTCGATACCAATGTTTACATGTTTTGTTTTCAATGGCGTGGTTATATCAGGATTCTCAATCTGTGGTCCTTCAACCTCACAGTGAGCTTCTGTTTCATAGATGTTAATCTTTTTTGGATCCTCATCCTCCTATTCAGTGGTTAAATTATAGCATTCTAGCATGTGACTTAGCTGAGCAGCCCACTCAGGCTGAACCAAGTCCAAAGGATCCTACAGTATCCTAAAGATTTATGCTTCCACTTTTTCTAGCACTTGACCAATACAGTCAAACACATTTTCGAAACTAAATGTCATTATGAATCCCTCACACAGAATATGCCATTCACCTGTACCATGGCGGAGCTATGTTTCTACGTACCAGTTCATCAGGACGACGTCCAAGGTGTGACAGAATAAGTGCACCCATTTAGGTTGGGTATTTTCTCCATAAGCATGGGCCCATTTGGCCAAATGCACACGCGATCATCCTGCCAATCATACTTGTCTATCATTCACATCTTAGGCTTCCTAAAGCATGTTCTCATCATCTTCCTACATTCGTGCTAATCATTGAAACTTCCCTTATGCGTACCCCACCACCTTGTGGGCATAGCACGTAGTGCCCAATTGAACACCTGGAAGCGCTGCTTTTCTAGTACCTCCATTTCAAATGAACCCAAAAAGATATTTAAATCATTTAGGCCATCATAAGTAGGAATATTTCTTACCTCTGATGACACATAGCATACCAACCAGGTCATCATGTTGCAGTTTAGCGTAGTTACTTCATGTACCCGATTCTGCTAGCATTGTAACCCTTCATTGGAGTCAGAGGTGAAGGAACTCTCATGATGCCATGTAATTTGTCCATCCACGATGTGATTCACCCAATCTTGGTCTCGCATTGTTATCTTATAGATAGAGTCTAGATTGTCATCGCTCTCATAATTGCACACCGGTTTAGTATAGCATGATCCTTCAATAGGATTTAGGGGTACTATTACACGTAGTGATTTCTTCTCAAATATCATCTTTTGCTTCTTTAGTTTGATTACCCTGTTCATATCAGTAGCCCAATTAATTTCTAGGATCATAGGATAGGTATTTCTATTATCCACTATCTCTATTACTTCAAATTCAGTCAATGCGCTTGCTCCTTCAATATCCACCATCACCCCCTGTAGTCGCCCCATAGAGATGATTGTTTGCTGATTTTCCATTCTTAGCTGAATCAAAGGCCATTGTAGCATTAGCCTCCCCATCCATTCCCAAGTCTACTTTGGTAGGACGTTTGCATTTGAACCTAGGCCCGAAATGACCTGATTCATTTCACACTTTCCTATCTGTGCGGTCAGTCTCATCTCCCATCCCATCCTTGTTTTATGATTGCTAATCCTTCATACTATGCGTGGCTCACCCAAAGTGTTTGCGGTGCATCTATTTATAAGATCTTGTAACCCTTTCACAGCCTTATTATCTCCCAGCAACTTCATGCAGGTCTCTAGGAAGGTTGTGATCATAAAAGGGTCCATCTTCTGATCAAGCTTATCCTTGCTTCTCGATGTGGAGGCCTTACTGAAGCTCTTCTTATCTTCCATTAATATTTATGTGCATGCTCTAAATTGAACACAACTTCCTTTGCCGAAGCCTTGCGAATCCATGTATTATCTTTGGGTTGTTTCTCCTTGTCATCTCCTGTTGTCATCCCACTTTGGAACACTATATTCACGTTCAGATCCTCTTCATGCAACTCAGACCTCATCATCTATAGGTTTTGAGTCGGTGGTGGTGGTAGTGCCCCTTTGTCACATATCCTAGTTATCAGCGTAGGATAACCTTTTGTTTCATGATCAAACAGAATGCAATACTTGCATGATAGATGTGTTAGTTTGGTGAAATCTTAGGCATAATGTCCTGGTCCTTTGCAATTGTAGCAGATCAATTGTCCTCAAAGTCTGCCAGGTCCTTCTTTGCCTCAGCCTCATCCGCACCCTTGAAATCCTGCCCGCACTAGCCTTGCGCTCTAGTCAGGGGTCTTCTTTTCTGCCTAAACCCTATAAGCAAGAATTCTATCCATCATCAACTCATAATTCCTGCAATTACACTCACCATGCCCTACCAACCTACAAAATTTGTAGAACAGTTGTTGTGGTGTCTGTACAAACTTCTGCAGCAAATGATAGTTATTCATGGCATGTTTTCCTGCTACCTGACATATAGCCCACCATAATGTCGGCCCCATGTTTGGTCCTGCTTGAGCTTATGGCCTTAAAGGAATCGTTCCCCCTCTTGCAATATAGTTTTCAAACACGAGGCAATGGTCATTGTCATGCCCCTAACCCTTGCATTTCACACACCATACCTCTTCGCACACCTCTAGTAAATCTATTATATCCTGCTTGAAACTTTGCATTTTAGGGCAGAGATTTTTCAACTGCGCATGGATCTGTTGAACCCCCAGATTTGGATCTTGCATCAGTGCTTCATCCAGGCTCATGGAAATCTCTAAGGCCTCTGCCTGTGTTGTTATCTTCTGTTATGACAATGCAACCCTTAAGTGTGGTAGGAGCAAAGCCACAAACCATTCGCAATGTTTCCCATCTATCAAATTCATGTTGACTTCATGGATTTTACACTTCAACCTCTGATCTAAGTCCCAAGGTGTCTTTCCTGGTTGCATCATGATTTCCTTGAAGCCCACAATTGACTGTTCCTCATATTTATGCCTACTGAATTCTTTATTCATTGCTTTCTCATGTCTACCGCTCCAACATTCGGGTTATCATTAGATTACTTGATATACTGTGTTAGGTTGCGATCTTGTAGAGAACTAACCAATGTCACCTTCTTTATGTGATCATTTGTAACACCTTGAGCTTCCCATACAACTTTCACAATGAACCAGAATTGGTTTGGGTCCTCACTTCCCAAACCCATAAACAAAGGCAGCTTCAATGAATTTTCCATACTGAACTGTGGTGGACATAGAGGCAGTACGAGTGAGGTTGCAGATGATGGTGGTGAAGTTGGAGGTGGTGTGGGTGGAGGTGGTATTCATGGGAATCCTTGTCTTATTAACTAAATATCACTATGTGGAGAAGCTTACGCTATCCCTTCTTCATCACCTCATGGAGGTGAAATGAGTGGACTATATTCAAAAACCTTTTTTCCTTTGTTCCTGTAAGTTTTTCCAGTTTGCGTAGTCTTGAACATCAAGCTAGTTGCATAACCTATTTTTCACACGATAGCATTTTAGTCTAGGTGTTCAAAGATTTCACGTACTTACCTTGTGGTCCTTTGAAAAATTGTCACTCCGCCTCATTAGAGCTGAGTGAGGTGTCAACCGAAAATTTTGTCACAAATCCTCCTCTGACATGATCAAGCCAATGATTGATAGCATGGGTGATCTTGTCCTCAGATGGTTCCAAGTTTTGTACTAACTTTGGGGTCCACATAATAGGACCATCAAGTTTCCACCTTCCTTGGCTATCTGCTAGCTTCACGATCCACTGGTATAGTTCAATTGCAGAAAAAGATCTCGTGGATCTCAATATATAGGTACCTATCGAACCATCGTTCCTTTGTCAGTCACGGGTTTTTGTTCTTCTACACTGCGAATTAGTGGATTTTCCTATCCAACCAATCTCTGATATCTCTCTTAGTTGGATTCCATTGATACGACATCACACATCTCTTATGCAGATTTTGGTCTGGGCAATGGATCCATTTGTTGGCTTGGGGAGGCCTGACCCAAGTTTAGTGTTTATTAGCCAAACAAACCCCTGCATTACTGGCCCTTTCAGCATCAGCCCATGGAGCGCAAACTGAAGTCTCACCCGAAGTAGTATGGGGGAATGCTGGAACCAAGTTTCTACATCCTGAGATGGTTGTGATGTCGGTTGATTCCCTTTATTCCTACCTTCGCGCAGGTCACTTAGCTCAAGGTCTTGTCACACGAGCACTCTATTCCTCCCTTCAATACCTCCATGAAAAGGTATGATTGACCTTCACGTAGCCCTGACCTGTGGCTCAGGTACTTTTGTGCTGTTGTGGCAGCGTACCATGCAGATTCCCAAACTGGCTTAAGTGTTTTAATTAGCTTCTTAGATACTCACACTTAGTACCATGTAAACATATATCCTTAATTGCATTTAGTTATCCAAAGTAATTACATTCATTCGTGCATCATATAAGCATTACAAAGGAAATTTATATATAAAATGACAAGATGCATTAATTGGAACAAAGACTCAGAAATTGTAGAATGCTTCTCTTTATTAATATCTTCCAAGTGATTATAGGCCCTATCCACCCTGCACACACAGCTACAGGGGCCCATGCACTGAGCTGTGGACTTCTACTCTAGGCCTCTGCGCACTCAGCCGTAGAGCCTATACCTATGCTACAACCCGAAACTTAGACTTCTTACTTCAAAGCTACTACCCTTTTACATGATTTACTATCTTCCATGCCATAACCAATTTTCAACTATTTTTCTTAGATAGCATTGTTGTTATCATCCTTTGAGTATGTATAAATTATTTGGAGTTCTTATACCATTGATTATGTTCTTTCCTATATCAAGCTCATGAAGCACACATCCATTTGATGAAATGCAACTCCATTTCCTTGATCACACATTTGACTGACACTCAACAAGTTATGAATTAAAGCATATACAAACATGACATTTCCAGCTTTAACATTTTCTTTTAAGAAAACAAAACCTTTACCTTTAATAATAGCTGGTGTGTCATTTTCAAATGAGACATTCTTTTCCTTTTCTAAAGCATTATATGAATGGAGTTTCTCTTTATCACCTGTCATGTGTTTGGAGCATCCATTGTCTATGTACCATTGATTCTCTTTTCCTTCTACATACAGAGCTATGCCACACCTTTCTGATTGAGATTCCTTCTTTCTCCAAATCTTGGAATTTGATGATGTTTTTTTTCCTTTTGAAGTGCCCGCTGAAATTTGCACTTGCATTCATATTCTTCATGACCAAGGTTGTTACAAAACGAACATTCTATATCATCTTCAAGAGGAGAAAATATATTATATGAACCTTCTTGATTCATGTTACACTCCTTTGATTTTGTGCTTCTCTAGTCATGATAATTTTGTAAGAAAGACATTGAGTATCCTTATTTCCAAAGTTATGACATGAAAAACATTGTCCATTAAAGAAGTTTATGAAATCATACAATCTTTTGCTATTGTTTACGTATTGGTTGATGCTTATGTTGATGTTCATCCTTTAAGTAAATTGAGCATGATTTACCCGATGTGTAGCTTTATGCTTTTTCTAATGATTGACATACTGTTCACTGGCCTTTGTTTTATCAAGATAGCTTCTGGTGGAGGTTGACGACTTTTCATATTGGGATGATTCTTTAGTATATCCAAGACCTATATTTATAAGAGGATAACACTGAAATTTGACTATTCCATTTAAAGTTTATAATCCGTTAGAAAATCTAAGATTAAGATATTTTGTCTTGTCAAGTTCTTTTCTTAGACCCACAACTTCACATTCTAGTTTTTCATTGTGATTTTCTCTTTCAATGAGTTGGTGTGTCAATGTATGTATGATCACATTATTTTCTTCTAAATAGATTTTGAGTTTTGTGATTTCTTCAAGAAATTCCTCCTCTTCTAAGGCATCTAAAAAATCATCATTGTCATAAGCCATGAGTAGTTTATAATCGTGCTCAGTTTCATCTTCATCACTATTAGATAAACCATCACTATCATCATGAGTATAGTAACTCCTTCTATTAACAACCTATTTTCTATTGCAATTTGTATATTCCTTTCCCTTTTCATATTTATCTTTATGAGGACATTTGGTAGCATAATGGCCAACTCTACCACAAGCAAATAATTTGAATGGTAGCTTACCTCTGAATCTTCTAGAACCCCATTGAAGCTTCTTGACAAAATTTACCTCATCATCTTCTTCTGAAATGTATCCTTGTTCATGCCCTCTTCCTTTTCTTTTCTCTTTGTTGGATCTTTAAAAGAGAAATCCCTCATTTTTGATGGCCCTCCTTTCCTCATTTGAAAGGCATTTAGAGTTCCATGTAGTTGAACCAAAATAATAGTTTGAGGATCATGTTTTTCTTCTATGGGAGATACTTTTGACTCAAATTTAGAAGACAAATATCTCAAAATTTTCTCTACTAAGGTATCTTCCTTTATCACTTCACCCATATTCTTCATACAATTAACAATCTCATCTACATGTAAAAAATAACTAGCAATATTCTCATCATTATGCATCTTAAGAGTTTCATATTGAATTCTGAGAGTTTGAAGTTTAGCATGTTTTACATGGGACTCTCCTTCATAGCTCTAAATGAGTTTGTCCCATATCTCTTTGGCTACCTTGAGCTACATGACATTGACAAATTTTGATTTGGACAAACTTCCCAATAAGGTATTGACTACTTTGGCATTGGTTTCATATAACTTCTTACCTATTGAATCTGTAGGTATTGTTGTTGGAAATTGATATCCTCCTTCCACAACTTCCCAAACATCATCTCCAAGAAATTGAACATAGGCTCTAGTTCTTATTTTCCAATATACCAATTTGTTCCCATTGAAGATTGGTGGTCTGATAGATCCCATGCCTTTGTGATTGTTCATCTTCAAAGACCTTCCTTCAAGTGATCAAGATTCTTCTGAAGGACCTGCTCTGATACCAATTGTTGGAAATAATACTGAGAGGGGGGGTGAATCAGTATTTATAGTTCAATAATATTTTATTTCCTAAACATATTTATATACACTACTTTAGTGAAGTGATATTGCATGTACACACTATTTTGATTAGCGATACCAATGTATATTGAGAGAACTTAGGATTTAGTCAATTTATCATGTGTAGATCTTTAATGAGTGCATTAATAACTTATTGTACAATAACTATGTGTAGTAAAGACATAATAAACCATCACACATAAGAAACACACATGAACACCAAGATTTAAGGTGGAAACCCAATGCGGAAGAAAAACCACCTACTATTGTCATCTTTGTCTTCTTTTAATGTAAAGAAAATTTGTTTACAATCTTGTCTTAGTGTAGACTCATACCAATATGGAGGCACCCATTTCCAAAAGGCTACAACCTTCTCTTGTTTTCCAGCTTCTACTGGAAGGAAGCTACAACCCCCTAGCTCTTACACTAGCCGACGTGTGTACTAGTACATAGGTGCCAGCCTATAGAAGGCTATGACCTTCTCTCTTCCTCCAGGGACCATGTTTCATTAATTCTCAAACCGGATGCTCCTGGTACACAATGATACAAATGAAGGCCTTTCTTCATCAAATTTTCATATTGGACCCATCAGAAACTTTGAAACTCAAACTGCATCAACCAACAATCAGTTAATCTAAATAATCACATCACTGTCACCAGAACACTATGCTGAAGCCAAAAACCTACATCATCATTCAGAACCAACTGTAACCTCAAAAAACATACATCATAATGCATACACTACATTACTGAACCCAACCTGCATGTAGATGTTACTTCGTTTATCCAAACCTATGTATACCTTCAAAACTACTGAAACATAAAACTTTCTAAATGAAGTTTGTAGCAACCAGGAATATACTAAACATCTACTATAAATTTACAGATCTCTAGATAGGCAGTAGCAAAGATAACCCTTCTCACTTAAACAATCAATCAATCAGAAAAAAAAAAAATCCTTATGCATTCAGATCTACATTCAGATCTAAGAAGAATTCATTGACAGACAGTAGTAAAATAGAAGAACTGATTTGATAGATCAATCATTTCTGAAGAATAGGATTTTCTTTTGTATACGCTACTTGGAAGAGTTGAACCTATGTGTATACGCACCTTTTATGAGGTGAACCAGCATATAGATCTACCAATATTAACTCACAACTTCACTGCTATTACAGACTTCAGACATACCCAGATCATGACATTTAAAGAATAAAACAGGTGTACGCAATCATATCATTAAATGATAAGTGATTTCAGGTCTCATCATCCTAATCCAACATTTAATACAAGGTGCACAAAATATTTCATATCATATCACAAACATATCCCCTGCAACATAAAATATACTTCGAATATAAGTATTCCTGAGAAACCCTTTCACTTTCACACCTTGGACCTTTGATCTTCTCCTCCTTATATAGTTTTTGGCCTATACCAATACCTCAGACCAAAACCACACTTAGGACCTATGGTATTCTTTTATGGGATCAAATAGTCATTACTTCGCTCAATATTATTGGCTAATACCATGGTACTGACACCTGGTATTCTTTACTCTTGAATTTCCTTGATTTTCCAACCTATATGCACTTTTCCTCTTCTGAAAGAGTGTGCATATGTATATGCTCTTTTTTCTTTCTATGAACCTGTCTGTATACACTCTTTTGACAAAGTGTACCTACATATACATCTCAAACTACTTTACGCCATCCTTTTCCTTCAACTTCTTCATTCTGATTAGTGGACCTTAGTTCCATCTTCGTGTTCTTTTGTACCAATGCCTTGTTACCTATGAAATGATCTGTTACACTGTGAGTTGTCTTTTATAAAAAAAACTAAATTGACCTGTGAGTGGGTTGCCATCAAGGACAACACTTGTACCATAATGCTAAAATAAACCCTAAGGAAACTATACTGCAAGTTCTACAAATCAGTGAGATGTGATCAAAACAATTGTCGAGCTTATGAACTAATGATGGAGAAAAGTACTCATTCATATAGAATGCAAGATGAGTAACATGGATAGGAAGGAAGTCGATAGTGTGGTGGTCAAGGTAGCTATCAAGGAAGAGATTGAAGTAGTAGAGCTGGTCGATGACAACGATAGATTATTTGCTATAACTGTGTCCAGCCAAAACACTTTGGAAGATATTGTTAGAATCCCACTACGACATGTAAGTATTGAAAATAATTTGATCATGTAATTGTCGAGTGTCCAATACTTATGAAAAAAATTCAAGAAAAGAAAACTCAATAGCCAACATAGACCATTCAGATGATGACTATGGAACCAAGAATCGATGAACGTCAAATTAATATTGTAACAAGGAGGGGAGTTGCGACTGTAAATGATAAAGAAGATGGAAAGAAGGAAGGTGAAGCTGCATGGGTTAGAAATACTACTCAAAAAGCCCCTCTATTTTATATTCAAAAGGAAAATAAAATCTTTATGGAAGTTAAGAAAATATTTAGGGATGAAGGAGATTCGACATCTAGTGCGTAGCAAAATCAGAAAAATGGTAGTGGTGTATATTCTTTGACACAAGGCCAAGCTCTGGCAATACAAGAACCAGATGCAACATATAAGGTATATACTTTAGAATATTTTCTTCAAACTTGTATGAAATTGTTTTGAGATAAAAGAGATGTAGAAGTTCTTCTGGAGTTGATAAATTCCTGCGCATCTAAAGAAATATACTAGAGTGAGATACGTGAAGTTAACAATTTACATAGAGATAAGAGAACTAGAAAGGAAATGAGGCTTAGTGGACAAATAAGAGAATATGAAATGGACCAAGTTATTCTAGATCTGGGATTTGAAACTAATGTATTGAGAAAGAAAACATGGGAGTTAATGAGTAAATTGAATTTGCAATGGCCATCTATTCAGGTAAGAATGGAAAACAAAAAAAATATTGTTCCTCTAGGAAGGTTATTAGGCATTACAGTGGACATTGAAAGGGTGCACACTACTACTGATTTTGAAGTGATAGAAATTGTGGATGACAATAACCCCTACCCAACATTACCTGGACTGTATTCAACATTTTCCAAGATGGCTAAAATAAACTTAAAGAAGAGGAAAGTGATATTTGAAAGCAACAATATGAGAGTGATTGCTCCCTTGGATCCATTAGAAGGAGAAAGGTATATTGAACCAATTAAAGAGGAGTACAACTCAGCTGATGTAGATAACGTCTCTCAGATGACAAAAAAATAACAAGATTGTGTTAACTGTAGGTTTTAACCCCATACAGAAATTACCTGCATACGAATCTAAATCATAGGAAAAATAAAATTGCGAGAGCATAACACATAAAACACATATACACAGATATTTCCCACTAGATCCCAAAACCGCGACTACCAGCTTGATTTTTCATTATGTTCCTTTCAATGTTACAATACATATTTATACATGCTGAAGCATCCAATACCATGGACCAAAAACCATTGCGTCCAAAACCATGGACCAAATACCATAGGTATGTTCGCCCAACCTAATATAGGGTCCAAAAAAAATTTTCTCGAGGCGCTGCCCCAAACCCCATAGAGGGGGACTACCCAGCCTCGTCAAACCCCCCGGACAGGGGGGGCTGCCGCCTCCCCTGTGACCCCCTCGTTGCGCAATCAGCGCAACAAACGGGGGGCTCCGCCCCCCCTCTAACCCCCCGGTTCACTATGTAGGTTAGTCGTGGAAAGAATATAACACAACCCAACAAT
>APFE031348616.1:420960-431759 GCA_000404065.3 Pinus taeda
TTCAATTAGAAACTTCTTTTACAATGATTTTGTACTGGTGCAGTCCTTTACCAGTACGCAGGCTGCAACCTATAGAGAGCTACAACTCTCTCTCGTTTTCCAATCTCTCCTGGAAGGGAGCAACAACCCCCGTTTTTCTCTTTTACTTCTTTAAGGACCACGTTTCATTAATTTTCAAACTGGATCCATGAACATCAAATAATCATCAAGTACATGAAAATCACCCAATCTCCTTATACAATAAACCAATGAATCACCCACTCTTAAGAGTGCTGTAAACATAAAAGAATACCAGAAATCTAAACCCAGAACTTTGCTGCAATAGATAAAAGACAATCAACAATTGTTTCAAGATAAGACCGCAATTTCACCAACAGGGTCTTGCGTATATCCGTAGCTCTTCTGAGACTGAACTGTGCAAATCTACACTAGTTGTTCTTCTGCTCTGCGTACTTTTCTTCAGATCCGCACCTTTACTTCTGACATACTGCGTACAACTGCACTGTGCCTTCTTCTCGTCTGCGTACCTTGCACTTCGCCCTTTTTTGTACTGCGTGTGCCCTCTCCTGCGCTGCGTACCCTGCACTGCACCTTTGGTTTCTTAGCGTACTCCCACACTGGGCCTTTTACTATGCTAAGTACCCCCGCACTGCACCTTATGGATTGCCTGCGGACTTCTGATTAGGGCCAGATTTACAGTCCTCATATGTGTTATAGTCAGTCAGATCCACAGATTTGATCATCCGCCCGAGAGATGACGACTTCATAGATTCACCTTCAAATTTGCTTTGATTTAGATCAAGCATTTTACATTGAAAACTCAATATTTCAGATCTTAAGATATTCAATTGAAAGATACCTTAGCCAAGTGATCTCCTTCCCTATTTATAGTCGAGCCCTTATTCACACCATGGGACAAAACCATCAATAACCAATACAAGGGATCCAAACCGGGGCTAAAATAGATCCTATACCACGGGCCAAAACCATAGCATCAGAAATGGTGGGCTAAATACCACGAGCCAAACATAAGAAACCCCACGTGAGTGTGCTTCTCTGCCTTGAAGTGAGTGAACTGGGGTTTCGCACCTTCTAAACTGGTAACCTGCGGGTATGACCGCACCTCCTGGACGGCGAACCTGCGGGTCCGCACCTTTTGAACCATTCACCTGCGAGCTTCTTAATTTCCATCATTTTGAGAGTTTGAACAGACCATTGCCACTTGAGTGAGTTTCCATCAAGTACAACACCTGTATCATAGAGCCATACCAGAATCATAATGCCAACAGAGGGATCATTACACAAAAAGATCGAGCGCTTGTCATGTTCGGCTCGTTAAAACTATCAAAAAATCATCCCTTTCATATTATTTTATACTTTTTTGGAATTAAGGGATTATATGACGAAAAAGGATTGTTGGAGTTTCCTTTCCGTCCCTTTTCAGGCTCTCTAAAATTGAAAAAGGACCGAGTTATTTTTGTAGTTAAACTCATTAAAACAATAGTGACAAACTTGTTCATGCAGACAAGAACGAGTTTCATTGTCGCTAGGCTCGTTAAAACATAGTGATGAGTTTGCCTGAAGATAAAATTATAGAACAAGCATATGTTATCCTCCTCAGGCCTGACAAAAATAAAGAGGTACTGGTCAGCAATAACTGGGGAAAAATTGGGAAGTAAACTTGAAGAAACTTTATTGGTAGCAAGTCGCTCTTAAACATGAAACTTTCACTCCATCACCATGATTGAGTCAGGTTGGGTTATTCCGTTCACCGGTCATATTACCATTGGTCCACCATACCATCCATTTTTGGGGTTAACGCTACCAATCCAATTCAATGTCGTTGATATGTTCAAGAGAAGTTGCTCAGAGAATTCGCCAACCCAACTTGTGTCTCATCCGCTGCAATACCTTCACGCTTCATTCTTTCATGATCGCCACCCTGAACCCTGTATCATCAAATCATTTTCACCTCCACAAAATCATTTTCTCTGTTCTGTGTCGTAGATGTGGGATTCATTAATGCCCTCCTACAATGGGTCAATTCCTGTCAACAACAGCTCATTATCCAAGAAGTCGATCCAGGAACAACCCTTTCAATAATTTGAAGCTTGCATGCCTCAATGGCAAGTTTCTAACTTCCGGCGACAGGTTTACATCAATGGCCTTCGATCGAAATATTTTACATGGTGTTCAACACCAAGTCCCATTTTCACACCACGTGAATTGTATTGTTGTACCTTGAGGGTCAGCATCATTATCGGTGATTCCTCTCGCGCCTGTTAACAGCTTACATCATTGGTTGGTAATCAGGCAATGTCTTTCCATGTTTGACTCTAGAACATCTTTACACATGGATCAACTTGTACTTCAAGTGAATATTGAACAAGTTTGAAGACCCCGGATCTAGTTTCATCCAGCTAGGTTGCGATATATTCAGGAAAATAAATACATCAAATGTACATCATTGCTGCACAGATAATCATCCAAACCAAAGGATGATGGCTCTACCAGAATCATCAGTCTGCCACACAGACGGTTGTCTGTCCTATGAACATGAAAATGAATTTATAAAGCTGAGCATGGGAATGCCTACCTCAGCTAGATCATGAAAATATTGTGAAGATAATGTATTGTATTGTATCTTATTACAGGTCTCCTTCCAGTTCGAAAAACTTCGGATCCTCATGATAAAGCATTTCACCCAACATCAAAAGATTTACGACCTCATACTTTAGGGGGTAATTGTTATAGACATATTTGGGCACTGCAACCCCAATCACATATGTCCATAAACCAATGGCTTCTAATTCCCTAAAATTGTTGTTTTATACCCTAAAGGGACAAGGTCAGCTGATTACATCAACTCCTAGAAGTTCTTCATTAAAAACTACTCAGAACTGGTCAAAACTTGATCATCTCACTTGCTCCATGGTCAGGGTGTGATGCATCTCACCTACGACACATGGGAGGTGCGATGCATACTAAAAAGTACTTCTATAGGGTGCGATGAGCGAGAATAGATGGCAGAGACAATTTGCGAAGTGGATGATCAAGGAATCTTCTAGAAACTTCTCATATGACACTTGCCTCTCAGAATTCGCCCAGGGATGAGTAAGAGATCAATGAAATCTCCAAGTGGAGCCAAGAACTATTAGTGGAGTGACACTAATCAAAAACCCAGAGCTGACTCACACCTCTGCAAATATCTATATATGGATCCCTCATCCTAGAGATCCACAGGTTAGTGGTTGGAATCTTATATTTTGTAAGGAAGTGTTGTTGGTTTCTTGGTGGAATATCATAGTGTTGGGTGATCTAAGGTTTTCATGAGGTGAAGAAGGGCTTTCATGCTAGGAATATGATGTTGGGTCAGATCAATGGGTTGTAATTCTCTCTTCTACGCTTTCTATCAATAAAGCTATTTAAGTTTTCCTCCACATTCTTGTATGTTTGATGATATATGCATTTGTGTGGTCAACACATATCTGGTCCTATATTGTTTATGATTGTAGATCTCTGTACTTTGAAGGTATTATGATTCTTTGAATTTACAGGTGCTCTTTGAAACGAGGTAAGCAAGGAAGGAGCGGCAAAGATCTGTCAAAGGGGAGAAGAAACAAGCAAGGAGCCAAGCGAAAGACTAAGGTTGGTACTCTCTGCTTCTCTCCCATCTACTTCTCATAAAGGAAAATGAAAGTAACTATAGTTTGTTTGCTTCTAAGATAGCTACCCATCTTAGTGGGACTAGCAGCTCTGAATGGACACTAGATTTCCCGATAACACCTATGTAATAGAACTTCTTCTTGGAAGTCTATTTGGTAGTTATAGATTTTTCTTGCAGTATGGATTGATCCATTTTAATTTTATGTATTAATTTTTATGGATTGAATGTAATTAGATCTTAAATGATTTTTAGAAAGAAGGATTTGTGGAATTTCATCACTTTAGCTCCTTTAGATGCCATGTTTTGTTCCCTGGGAGAGTTGTTTATGTTGTAGGTCCAGCCCCATATTTCTAAGCTCTTCAGATTTCAGAATGCATATAAGGTAATTACAATGTAAAATATCTCCATGCCATGATATCATGTCATATAAACTAATGAGCTTGTAAGGTTCTTATAGCTAAGTACTGAGCTTGCCATGAATGGATGTGGGTGTATGGATGGTATATATGTTTAAATTGGCATAAGTAGATTAAAACTATTCATCTTTCTCACAAACAAGTTTCGTTCCAAGTTCCATTCTTGCTAGCCTCTCATGTGACTATAGCTCTGATTTAGACCTTTAACTAATTTTATTTTCCAAAAATGTAGTTCGTTATTTTATTTGCCAACGACAAGTTGTAAAATCCTTAGAGATGTTTGGATGTGAAAAGGAAGCGTGTGAGCAAGTGGTTGTGCAGAGGAAGTGTTTGCAGAGGAATATTTGGAGAAAGCATGTGTAGAGATGGAAATATGAGAAAAATGCAAACCATGTTGAAAGAAGAATGGCCTTAATTAATTAATTATCAGTAGTGGTAGGGAGTATGTTGTGTTGCAAATATTACCCTTGTTATTTAGGTGCATGTGCCACTATAATTATCCAAAGGGTGTTGCACTGCATGTTATTAATTACTAGACTTCAATAACTTTGTTTCCATAAGTTATTCCAAAACATCATGAAATAGGAGATATTGAGAAGTATCTAATGATAATCATGAAATGCAACACAGCATGACACACTATCTCAAAAAAATTAAATAACAATAGATGTGTTAAAATGAGTATGCTTTATAAGTAGTTTATAATTTTTCTTAATTATCAATTAACTTAGTTGTGTTAATTAATTTATTTTTTATTAAATTTATAATGTTAACATTGTTGTAATTGATGACAAAGGAGAATAAAATGCAAATGAGTAAAGGAATAACAAGGTATAATAGTTATCTCTAAGTGTAATGATAAGTTTGTGTTGTTTGGTATGTGTGATATGCTACAAGATATGTTTCATTGGTTATGTTGTTGAGTTGGTGTGTTGCATAAATTAGAGATATGGCATTGTAATTTTGTTGAGCTTAGATCTTATCCAAGTTTGAATTCCCTTTGCATGTACTACGCAATCCTCATTGGAAATCTCAATCAATGATTGTGAAAATCTCATGCACAGCTATAGTCGCAACTGATAGTAGTCTCACCCTTTCACCCACCTCTAACACTTGTCTCCACTGAACTGTCCATGCACTGAGTTAACTGATGTATTCTTTAGTTGATTTATGAGTTAATAATTAGTGAATTAATTAATAATTAATCCACACAACTCATCACTAGTGTATTTTTCAGTTAGACTAAATACAACTAGTTCAACTAAGTCAAACTGAACACAACTCCATCAACTCCTCAATCAACTCAACCAAACTCAATCACTTGAGTTCTAACTGAAGTCCATCATGCAATAGCTCAACTAACCCATAGGAAAAGCGTATTTCCTTCTGGCAATTGCATGTGCACATCCGTAGCTCGAACTGAAGTGCTACAAGAGGATAAGATAATGTTTATAGTCCAAATATTATTAAGAGCTAATAATATTCGACTGTTCTATTTTTTGACTGGTAGTCTAAAAATAGACTCCGCCCATATGTCTAAAAATAGAGGTCCATATATTTTTACCAACATGACCAATCATCCATAAATAGCATCTTGCAACTCATAAACCATGATCCATATGTCTAAAAATAGACTTTATGCCAAAAATAGCCTGCGGGCCCACTTAGTGAAGGCGACTTCTTTTCACTAAGCTCCATCATCTTGTTGCATTTTCAACAGAGCTAGAGTTAGATGATATATGATGGTTGACTTGGTATGTTTGATGTCTTGCAAGGTATGTTGTAGAGGCTATGTTGATCAAATATGAAGGATTTGAGCCTTGCAATGCATGTTATGCTTGTGATGCTTGACAGAAATGTGGCCACGATATGTGTATGAGGAGGTATGAGAAGCAAGGTATGTTCAAGAAGGTGCAACTAAGTATGTTACTTGTTAGAAAACAAAGGTTTTCTTTTGAGAAACAAGATAGAAAAGAGGATGTGGTGGTATGGCCTAGTTGGATGAAAATGTAATGCAAACGATGTTTTGGAGCTCTTATGTTTCTTGCATATGTTGTGTAATTGGTTACATATGATTGCAGAGATTGTTGTGATGCAAGGAAAAGGAAAAGGAAATGGAATGATGCAAGGCTATGGCAATAGAAAATGTTGTTCGTTGATTGCCATGGGTTTCAAAACAAAGATGGTGATAGAAGAACAAAGGTGATGACAATGAAAAAAAGGTGGTGACAGCAAAATAGAGATGTTGACAACAAAAAAAAGGTGTGGTCTTCCAATAACAATAGAACTATTGACAACAACAAAGGGTACTAGAAAAGTATCAATAGATGTATCCATAGTTGATGAACAAGTTCCTCAGTTAATAAAATGCTTGTTATGTTTGTTATGCTTGCTATCAAAGTGTTGATGTATTATGTTGAGGTTGCAAAAATTGTTGAGTATATTATTGATCTGAATAGTTCTTCAGACAAATTTTTTTATTATAAATGCTTGTGAGCCTTGAATATGATTTATGATTGTAGTGATTGATTAAATGTTATAGAAATAAGGTATTTTAGGGATGCTTAGAATGTTGTGATGCAAGAAGATGCAAATAAAGGAAAGAGGATGCAAGTTGAAAGTTAATGTGTATGGTTTAGTTGTTGTAATAATTAAAGTGGCTTATATTAATGCATATTAATTAAATATTTTGAAATTTATCTTATGTATTTTCTAATATTCAAAAGTTGAAAGAGATTGGAAACAAAGAGATACCCTTGGAATCCAAAGAGACAAGACTTGTCATTTCAGCTTCATGTATGGAATATTAACAACCTTTAAAGCTTGTTTATAAAAATACATGAGGTTGGAAGGCTGAAATGTTAGAGAGTTAGAGAGGATGTGAGATCTTATTGAGTTATTGATGATGATTTACCTAGCACAAATGAAGGAGATGTGAATCAGATCTAAAGAGGAGAAGAGGCAAAAACAAAGATGGAGGTATGTGAACTTAAGACTAGGTAAACCATCAAATTGTTTAAATATATATAAAGGGATTGTAGTCCCCTTTAAATTTGTAGCTTGATGAAGAAAAATTTGGATCTTGATGAGGTAGGAGCTTCATGTGGCTTTTAGCCTACAAAATGTGAAAATTCCTTGAAATGCAACAATTGGAAATTTATTCTTCTAACTAATTAATTATGCATTTTCTTTGCTACAAAAAACAACGAATAAATCACATTGTAATTCTTCAAAAATAAAAAAATTGCATAAATAAACAAGAACTGAGAAATATAGATGCACACACACAAAATTTGACATATTTAATTTTTTACAAATGTCCTAAAAAAACCCAATTCTTGAAAATCGGTGTAGAAGATGAGGGTTTTATTATTATGCATTAGTGAAATAATTTGACTACAATTTATGGATTCCCAACTGGCTATCTAATTAGAAATAATATCTGGCCAAAAAATAGTGAGATGATTTTTGTCTCACTCGACACTAATCCAACTCTGAATATGGCACAAGCAAGCTACTCAAAATGCCCCTACATCAACATCTACACTGCCTCTATGTAGGACAAACTAAAAATTCCTAGAAGCTACTCTAATGTTGTTGTTATTCCCAACTCAGCCTTTGGGAATGACTCGTTTGGCCTTCTAGAATTTCTCCCAGCCTCCAACAACTAAATCAACCCTCTCTTCAATTAAACCAAATTCCTCCTCTAAAGTTTCTTGTGCAGTCCCTACGCAACCTCATTGAGGAAAACTCGACCCTCCTGTTACTAACTCTCTAAACTGAAATCTCCTCTAAAATCATTATCTCTACCCCTCACTAGTTTTGCTTACCCTCTAGCTTGAACTTATCTTCCATGCTCAACTGTTACTACTAGATAGCTCGATCTGCCAAGGAAAATCAATCTCTTATGTGTCTTTCTCCAACCCCATCAACATCCTCTTATAATATCTTGTTGGCTCACAACAACAATGATCAAATCATCATCAAAGGATAATATCATCTATAAATCGATCCATATGAGTTTCTAGAGAAATCTCACCTTTCTTAATTAATTCTTGTTAATTAATCATTTTTCCTAAGTTAGACTTACAAAAGAATTTTATTATTGACCAATTAACTTAATTGAGCCATCTCTCGATGCTTTCTCCTAAAAAAATTTAGGGTTCTAGAGTTCTTATGATTCTAAGCTTCTCTGACCAAATTTGAGACTAGAACACATGTCTAATGCTACCCGAGCATCAAAAAATAACACTCCCTCTTAGCGAGGAAGATTCTCTAGACAATCTCATAGCATCCTCCCATACACGATGCTAATGTCTGACAACTATGAAAATCTACCATTATCCACCAAGCTATTGCGCAACTATGATTCATCAACATTGTTTCTAACACTGCAGTTTACAACTTGTACTATTGCCAACGATACACCATACTGCAACTGATCTTGATGTTGTCGTGTTGCTACAACTTAGAACAAATCTTTGAATTAAATCTTGTCCCTACTAATGAAAAGGGTGCTCCACTATGCCCATATGTTCTCTAAAATACATGAACTTAGCTCTCCCTAGAACTTTCATGAGTCTATCAAAAACATGCTCTTTTGTGGGAACATGTTGTAGTTGGATTGCTCCATGTTGCGCAGAAGATCCAATGAAATTGTATTGAATGTCTATGTGTTTTGACCTATCATGAAACAATGGATTCTCAAAGAGCCTAATGCAACTCTGATTATCAAAGTATATATTGGTTGTCTCCAACCTTTGACTGAACAAACTCACCAACAACTTCTAGAGCCATATAGATTCATACATCGTTGTGCTAACTTCCATATACTTTGTTTCTGTAGAGCTCAGTGCTACTAACTTCCGCTTCCTCATGCACCAAGAAACCATCCCTAACCCAACGTTGAAGCAGTACCATGAGGTTCTTTTCATGTCTACTAAAATTCCTACCTAATCCACATATATTAATCCAAATAGTATAACACTATCACCTTAAGTATATCTCAATCCATAATTTACTGTATAATGAAACTACCTCAAAATGTTCCTCTCTATTTTCCAATGCACTCTCTTTGATCCCACCATAAACTGACTAAGAGTGTGAAAACGAAACAAATACATGGCCTTGTGTTGACTAGATATATGAGAGAACGGATAAGCTATGTATACAAGGTAGGGTCAACATCCTCATCCTCTGATGCATCAATATTCCTCCAATTTGTAATCATAGGTGTAGACATGGTTGTACAATCCTACACCCTGAATCTCTTCAAAATCTCTATGGCACATCACCGTTGACTAGGGAATAAATACTCATCTTTCTACCACACTTCCATGCCTAGGAAATAATGCATCAACCCCAAGTCCTTCATGTCAAACTCATTTTCCAGGTTCCTCTTGCATTCCTCTATGAGCCCTAATGACGGTATCAAGAAGAGGTTAGCCACATACAACACTAGGATGAGTAACTCATCCTATACCATCAAATAGTAAAGGTTGGGATCTACATCACTCTTGAAGAATCCCATGTAATACAAGTAAATGCCAATTTGACCATACCATGCTCTAAGAGCTTGTTTGAGCCCTTATAAATATTTCTTCATCCTGAATACATGTGTGCACCTCTCATGTGTCTTGAAGCCCTCTGGTTTTTCTATGTATACCTCCTACTCTATCACCTCGTTCAAGAAATTTGTCTTGACATCCATTTGGTGAATCTTCCATCCCATATGTGCTACTAAGGATATAACCAACCAGATAGAAGTATGTATTGCAACTGGGGTGAAGGTCTCATGATAGTGTATCCCTTATTTTTGTGCATACCCATTTTCGATGAACGTAGCCTTGTACTTCACCACATTGTCATTTGCATCGCACTTGATTTTGTAGCTCCATCAAGAGCCCACAATTGACCTGCCCTTGGGCCTCGGAACTACTTCCCAAACATCATTCATTATGATAGAGATATACTCTTCTACCATGGAATCTATCCACACTTGATGATGTGAAACCTCCTGATAGTTGGAAGTTTCTTCAACTTGTGCGACCAAAGCTTGGTACCTGTCTAGTTCTTTGCATTCTGCCTTTTTTGTTCTAGGGAATCCAATGAACTTCCCTACTGGTTCAACCACTAATGGTTGGAGGATCACCTAACTCTTCATCTTGCCTCTACTTTATTTTCTCTTCTGAGCTCACTAGATCCTCTGCACCTTAGGATACATTGGCATTGGTAATAATACTAGATATCTGTGACTCGCCTTCTGGCGATCCTAGTTGTTGCCTCTATGGCTACCCTTGTTGTCGAACTAATGGAGCTTCTGCTAGCTCACTCTTATCACTTATTAGCATCTGGCAAAATTTCTTGACGGCTTTGTCCTCCATAAAATTCACATCTTGTGTCGCAATAATCTTCATGTCGCTAGGAATGTAGATCGTGTATGCCTTAGAGGTCTCTTTATACCCCAACGAAATATCCTCTCTCCGCAGTCTGATCCAACTTGGTACGCTTCTCATATGTTACATGGAAATAAGTTATGCTACCAAAGATCCTGAAGTGACTTATTCCTGCCTTCTTCCCTAATAAATATTATTTTGGTTTTATCTTCCCTAATGCCTTATGAGGAACCCTTGTTTTGAATACACATTTTCGTGTTACATGCCTCTACCCAAGAACCTGGGAAAATCCTAGTCATATAACATTTCCTTCAGAACACC
>APFE031348616.1:431946-452814 GCA_000404065.3 Pinus taeda
CCTCAAAACTACCTACCCAGCCTACTTACCTAGCATTCTTTCTTCTTTTTGGTTTGGGTGCACTTAGACTTGCAGACCAAGCTTTTCAACTTTTTCTTTTTCTATCCTCCTATCTACATCTACACTTATTTCATCCAGGGGCTCAGATTAAGCTGTTGAGCACCCTTGCTTCTCTACCTATCTAGGAATCTGCCAAGATTTTGGACAGATGTTGATTCTCTATATTCTAAAACAGGAAATTGAAACCTAGGGAGACCAAGATTAGACTGTTTGGATTTCCCTTTAACCAAAAATTCTTCAAAAATGGACTAGTACATCAAAATTGGAACACAACAGTGGCACTAGAACTGGCACATTCCCTGACATTCTTCTTTGGCTTCTGTAGTAAATATGGAACATTGCAGCATGCAAAGAATGACATATTTGGCATGTAAAAATGTCAATCATGAAAGATGAGTAACCTTCTGTAGCAGGAGGCTAATAGTGGCTCCACTTGGGGATGGCTTTTCCTTGTGAAAAGTCAAGAACAACAGGTCAGACTGCCCGGATCTTCTATTGTTGCTGTAAATTGAAATTTTTTAGTGCTGACTGTCAGATAATTGAAACTGTGGGAATGAGAACAGCACTTTCCCTCAACTGAAATGTCTGTGACCTGTGTAGCACCGCCTACTTTCTTCTGCATGCTCTATTGCCTGGAATTTTATATACAAAATAAAATAAAATGCTGATATATACAAACATTTATGTACAAACATGATCTTGCTGGGATATCTTCAACAAAAGGGATCATGATAATGTTTTAACATTCGGCCATTTACAGGGCCCTCTTCAGCTGTGTTGCCATCTTCAGATTTGAGGAAATATGTGTTGTTGCCTTGCATTGCGCTGATAATGAATGGACCTTTCCAAAGGAAATCAAACTTAGCATGTTTGCCTTTGTCTTCTCTTCGTGAATCCCACCTTAGAACTTTGCTGCCAACACAGAAATCCTCAGCCTTGGCTCCCTTATCAAACATCTTTTTGAGCTTTTCCTGCAAAATCTAAGCTCTGTCATACACTTGCTCTTTGGTTTGCTGAAGGTGAATGGTCTGATTAATTCTTCTTTGAATGTCATTAAGTTCAGCCTGAATCTCCTGTAATAGTTTGATAGTAGGAACGCCCAAAGATGAAGGAAATCTGGCTTCCATGCCATATACTAGCTCATAAGGGCTCATCCCAATGGATTTCTTAGTTGAAAGTCTGTTTGCCCACAGGGCATTTGTGAGCTTCCTATGCCAACTCTTTTTGTTTTCTTCCAGCACCTTTTTTATGATGTTGATGAGGCTTTTGTTGGATGACTCGGCCAAGCCATTACCTTGAGGATAATAAGCTGAAGAGTGGCCCAAGGTAATGTGAAATTTATGGCAGAAGTTGATCATCTTTCTGGATTTGAAGGCAACAACATTGTCAGTGATGATTTTCTCAGGGCAACCAAATCTAGAAAGGATATTATCTTCAAGGAATCGGATAATAGTGGAGTCATTGGCTTGCCTACATGGGATGGCCTCAATCCACTTGGTGAAATAGTCGGTGGCTGTTAAAATCCATTTGTGCTGGCCTGATGAAGAGGGATGGATTTCACCTATGAAGTCAAGACCCCATTGTTGAAAAGGCTGTTCGGTTGAGATAGGCTTAAGGGGCAAAGGGAGCAGTTTTCTTTTTCCTTCAAATATTTGGCATTTGTGACATGAAACAACAAATTTTCTGACATCTGCAAATAGAGAGGGCCAATAATAACCTGCCCTTAAAATCTTGTCAACAATGGACTTCCAATATAGATGCCCTCCACAGTCCCCTGCATGGAACTCTTTCATGATGTTGTTGGTTTCATTTATGGTTAAAAAGTTTAGTAGTATTCCTTCATGATTTTTCCAAAACAGGGCACCATCTAAGACACAGAACTTTAGAGCTTTCATCTTCAAAAATATTTTCTTGGTTCTGGACAATCCTGGGGGAGTACACAGGTTTAACAATACTTAGCAAATATCGGAATACCATGGGGATTGTAAAAAGGTTTCACTGATCTGTGGAGGCGCCAGTTCCTATTCATTGTCCAGCTGGTTGATGTCTAAGGCTTGAAAATTTGTTTCAGACATTAGCTTGGCTAAACCTTGACCCTTTATCAGCTTTGTGGGTTTTATCTCAATGTCATATTCAAGAATACTGGAAATCCATTTGCTTCTTTTGCCTTCTAGTCCCTCTTGAGTTAATATGTCTTTCACAACAGAGTTTGGGACATAGGCAATATAAAATCTGAAGTCTTTAATGGCTTTGACAAGGGCATAGGTCTGTTTTTCCATGATTTGGCATTTCAAGGGTGCATCTCTTAAGGCTCGGCTGAAAAATGCAATAGGATTTTCATTTCCTTGATCATCCTTTTGCAGAAGGACAACAACTATCGTGTGCTCTGAAGCAAAGGAAAAGATGATAAAATCCTTGTCAAATTGTGGACTTGTGAGTACGGGCGTTTGAGTCAAGGCAGCTTTGATACTCTCAAAAGCTTGCTTGGTTTCCAGAGACCATCTTACCTTAGCATCCTTTTTTAACATGTTACTTAACAATCTTATCAGTTCTGCTAAGTTTGGGATAAATTTCCTTAGGAAATTGATCTTTCCAAGGAATGCTTGCAACTCTTTTATGTTCCTTGGGTATGGAATTTGAAGGATTGCTTGAATTCTTTTCGGATCAATTCTGATACCGTCTTTTGAGATGATGCGGCCTAGCAACTTACCTTCCTCAAGGCCAAACAAGGACTTCTTGGGGTTCAAGGAAATGCCATATTTCCTTCATGTCATGAAGATTTTCCTTAAGTGTTTGAGGTGCTCTTGATCAGATTTGGAGAAAGGGGTTAAGTCATCAAGATAGACAACAAGGAATTCATGGATCTCCTTGGAAAATGCAATATCCATTGCCATTTGAAAGGTGGCACCAACGTTCTTTAACCCGAAAGGCATTTTAACATACTTAAATGTTCCCCAGGGTGTGGTAAAGGCTGTCTTGTCTTGGTCATCTGGGTGAACAAGTATTTGATTAAAACCTGAGAATCCATCTAGTAAAGAAATTCTAGAGGAACCCACTACTCTTTGTAGGATGTGGTCCATTTTAGGCAAAGGGTAGTGGTCTTTTAAAGAGACCTAGTTTAAGTTTATTAGGTCTACACACAGTTTGATCTCACCTGATTTTTTTCTTGTGGGAACCAGGTTGGATACCCATTTAGAAAATCTGATGGGTGCTATAATACCTGCTTCAAACATTCTCTTTACTTCCTTCTCAATGAGGGGAAGAAGCATAGGGTTTATTCTTCTAAGTTTCTACTTGAATGGTTTTTGATTTGGTTTTAAGGGAATGGTATGTTGAATCACTGAGGTGTCATAGGACTTCAAGTCCTCATAACTCCAAGCAAATACATCTTGGAACTCTTTGAACAAATCCACATACTTTGGCTTTTGATCAGGGGGCAGATTTTTGGACAATTTAATCATTTTGGGCTTTTCTGCTGTCCCTATGTTGTGTTCTTCTATAACAGCATCTAAAGGCTCCATTTTTGGCTTTTTGGGCAGATCATTGTCATCAAACATATCTTCTAATGGAGTAAGGCCAGCAGGCAAAAAATTATTCTTTAGATCAATGAACTCAGCCTCTGCTTTGGCTGTTTCCTCCAAATGCATTTGTTTCAGTTGTTCTATGTTTGCATTGTCAAAAACAGTTGGGTTCAGGATTTATTTTGCTGTTGCAGTTGTTACAGCCTGCTGATTTTCATTTGTTTGTTGTTGGGAATTGTTCATGGCCTCCATGTCAATGTTTAAATTTGAAAACTTTCCCTCGAGAGTGAGGAAATTGTTAATGTGGGCATCATTTTCAAATACTTGCCAATCTCTAACATTGTTTGGAACAACAGGCCTATGTTTTATCTTAGCAGTAAAATGGTGATTTGGTTCAAAGGGAAGCTTGCATGTACTAGCAAAAGTGGCTAGGTTGTGTGCATGTATGTTATGGTTCCTAGAAATCTTGGCAAGCTCGGATTCAGCGAAGGTATTAAGTATATCTGTTGCAACGGTCCTATAGGCCCTCATTCTATTGTCATTGGTAACAAAGTTGCCTTTCATTTGTTGAATGATTAAATCGGAGTCACCTAGAATGGACACTTTTGTAGCTCCTAGGACTTTGAGCAATTTTAGGCCTAAGAGGAGAGCTTCATACTCTGGCATGTTGTTGGTACATTTGAAATTTAGTCTGTAGGCATGGCCTTCTGCATGATTTTCATGTGTATTGTGAATCCATACACCTGCCCCTGCTCCTAACTTGTTGACATAACCATCAAACTCTAAATACCATGTAATTTCTTGCTTGTGGTTTGTATTACGAGTTTCGGCCATTTTAGGATTGGGCAGATTTAAAATCTCTGTTTGGGGAGGTTCTCCTCGTTTGCTGGTTGCTTTGATTGTTGTAACAATTTCAGGGGTATGGGCAACCGATTCCTCGTTGATGCATGTTTCTAGCTCTAAAGCTAGAGGCTTCTCATTAGTTGGAGGATCGGTGTCATCATTAAAAAGGATAAATGAATCCATATCAGAATAGATTGAATAAATTGGAAAATTTTGGGGCTTCTCCTCACTGCTCACCACATACTTCATCAATGTTTCCCTGTACAACCTCTTTGGTTGCCCAAAGACAGAAATAGTGGCATAAGAGAGGTCGAGTTGGAGGGATCCTTGGAGTTTTTCTCCCCATGATCTTGACAGGAGCATGCCATATTTTGTTGGAATGTCAGCAACTACTATGTCCATTAGGATTGTCTTGTTGGGAAACTGAACTAAAGACACACAAAGGTCTTTGATTAAGCCCAAACACTTGACCTGACTTGAGTCAAAGGAGTATAGATCTTTGTAGGGTCTTGGGACATCAAGGTTTAGCTTTTCCATTACAGCTTTGGGCATAAGATTGTGTGAGGCACCTGAGTCAAACATAGCATTGTGCAAGATTTTGTCATGTATGTGCAGATTGACATAAAAAGGTGGAACAAATCCATATGTTGTTTTTCCATTAACTTCTGGACCAAACAGCAGCTCAGGGGTATCATCTAAAACATTTACATCATCCCTGACCTCTGATAGTTGAAGTGACCTTTGAATTTGTTTCCTATACACATCGTGTTTGGCAAGTTCTGAGAGGGGGATGGATATTTTAAGTTTTCCAATCTCTGCTTCTAAATTGAATGGTTTTTCTAATGGAATCTTTGCGTTAATAGTAACAGATTTCTCCTTTTCAAGAATAGTCTCTGTGTTTTCCTTTGGATTGTCTATGTTATGGTGAATGTCAGTTTGTGGTATTTCTGTCTTGGGAAGGTTTTTTGGAGTGCTGTTCAAATTTTCTTTTGAGGAAGAAGGAGGTAGAGGCTGATCAATAGGAGGCTGTATGTCTGATATGTCCTCTACAGTCACTTGATGCAGGTTTGGGACAACAATATCAGCTGGTTCTATTATGACAACCTTGCCTTTAATCTTATTGGGCTGTTTGCTATCCTTGGCTTTATTTGGTGCAAGGACTTCAATGGTTCTTGTTCTTAGTTTATATGGTTTGTGGACCTCATACACAACAGAATCATAACCTTGTTTAAAATCAAAAGACTCTCCCGTCTCGGTCTGAAATTGTTTTACATCAGGGTAGTCTTGGTCTTCTTGAATGAGAAAGATTTGCTGCTCATTTTTCGAATCTATCAAGTTCATGTGAGTCTCTTCTATGGGCTCACTAGATGTGGATGCCTCTGCGTAGTTTTCTTGGAAAGGGGGCCTAATATCATGGTTGGGACTAGCCCTTCCAGCATTTGTGGTTTGATTTTTCCTGAAGTTTGGATTCCTTATGGTGTTGGGCTATTGTCCTTCCCATGATGATTTCCTCTCAACACTCTCTACTCTATCTCCCAGCCTATGCATGCCAGTGATAATAGCGTCTAACTTCTAGTCTAGGGCTGAGGGTTCTTCCTTAAAGGTAGTTCTTCTCTCGGTTCTAGCTCTGTTTCTTTGGGCAATTAGGTTTGCCTCCACACTAACAACAACATTTTGCATCTCTGCAAGGCTTTGAGGGGCTCTTTCCCTTAGCTGATAAGCCATTTCAGCGTCAAAACCATCAGGGGATTTGTACAAAGCAAGATCAGGTGGAGGTCTTAAGTTCTGTGGTATTGCATTGTAGACATTATTGAACCTTCCACAGTAGTCCAAAACAGTCTCCTAAGGGCCTCTTTTGATAATGTCATACTCAGATAATATGTGCAAGGGGTCTTTCTTCTTTCCCCATCTATTGATAAACGAATGATATAAGGCTTCAGGGTCTGCTATGGAATTGGCTGGGAGTGCTCTAAACCAAGTCCTGACATCACCGGTCAAACTTTGGACAAAAATCTTCATTCTCACACTATCATCATCAATCTCATAACTCTCAAAGTAATCCTGCATTTTCTTTGTATGCTGAAGGGCTGTGCAGGCATTTGTGCCATCAAAATAGGTTATTTTAGTCTGGTAATCCTAAGGCATAGCCTCGGGATTTGCAGGCAGCTGTAAAGGTGCATATCTATTAGCCATATTCACAGGGATAAGTGGAATAATAGGGGTAAGTGGAACAACTGGAGTAACTGGGATAATCGGAGTAGTAGTGCTGGTATGCGCAGTGGATGGAGGTGTGGCAACAGGGTTTGTAGAAGTGGATGATGAACAAGAGGAAGTAGGGTTTGAACGAAACAGAACTTTAACAAGGGTTGCAAAATGGCTACGCTGAACTGTTTTAGGACTGCTAGCAGTCAAACCTTCTTGTTGCTCTTGTTTTCTAAGGATCTTAGGAATTATATTGGGGTTTTCAAAAACATCTGGGGGATTTGGATCTGGATTTGATCTTGTGTAACGTGAATGATTTTTGGGAGCCAGCTTCTAGCTTGTTTTTTGGGAATTTTTCTAACAATACAGGTTAAATAGAAACTTTTAAAGGTCAGTTTCTTCCTCTGCGGAGCTTCGGACTGGTTTTGTGAGATTATCTGAGGAAGTTCCCCAGTGGAGTCACCATTATGTTATCACTCAGGTTGTCCCTAAGCTCCTGAAGGGATACAGCCAAGGTAACCACAAACCAATCTTTGGATTGCAGGTTCTAGCCCACCTGCAATCAGAGAGGGCTCTCTCTTGATGATTTTGCTTTGTTGATGATGATTTTAGGCTAGTTATTGGGTTCAATGCGTTTTGTTTATGTTTGGATGGTGTTTGAATGGAAGGAATATGCTTTCAAGCAGAGAGGCATGCATAGAGTGATAAGTTTCAAACCATTGGTCATGGAGTCAAGGAGTAGAACCGCAGGTAGGCTTTCTTGATCACAAGAGGAGCGAGGAGCAAGGTAGCTGCACATGAAACAACCTTCAAGCTAAAGAGATGGGGTGAAATGTAAGGAATGAGAGGCAATTAAGAATCTCTCAATCAACTTAACAGAGGGAAGGAAAATGAGGTCTATCTAGGGGCAGTTAAGAATCCCTGGATAACTGTCATACATGGTGAATTAGGGCAAATATGAGCCAGGTGGAATTCATATTTATGCCTAAAAAAGACGAAAAACATAAAGAAACAACAAAAATTGAGCATCGAGTGCAATTAAACAAGTTCTAAGGTAATCTTTCTTTCTGCTGTTTAGATAATGATGTATGAATGGAAAAACATAGGTAAGAAACACTTATTGGGTCATGTACCAACACAAGAATTCCATAGTCACTCTTCAACCATTAAACACAATACCCAATTCATTCTCCAAGCTCATAAGCAGTCTTTGATTATAGAAATTATCAGATATACAGTGCGAGTCTCCGCTTAAGCAAAACATCCAACCAACAAAAACCAACCCTCATTACATTGTTCAGGGCGGTCTTTATAGGTAAAATATCCAAAAGTATTTATTACAACTGACCTAAATAGGTCTGCGAGAGAAGCTTTTAAACCTAAACTTGTGCTGAAATTAAATGCAAATAAAATATCTATTAAGCTGCGCCAGAAGTAGCTGGATCAAGAAAAAGTTAATGTAGTGTCCTCTGTGACTTGGTGTAGTGCCTTTGCAATAACTGTGCTTTGAGCTTTGGTCCACTGATCTTATGTTAGTTAGATGTGTAATAAGTGTGATTTGAGAGCTCTTTAATGACATCTATTGTTTTGTTGACTTTGCTGGAGGGTTCTTTAATGCTTTATCTGCTTCGAGCACTGAGAAAATCCCCACTGATACACTTTGCCGCATCCTAATACTCTTTGACATGAATTTTGGCTTCACATTTGCTGTGATACTCTTTAATGCCTGAATTGGGCCTCTCTCTTTCTTTTGATATGCTAAAAACTGAAAATCGGCCCTTTTCTGCCCTTTTCGGCCCAAAAAAGGCCGAGGAATCAAAAGATTCCCCAAAGATTCTCCAATTTGGCCCATTTCCCATAGCGATGCATGATTAGTGCTAAGCGCTAATCGCGCATCGAAAACTACCTTAGAATTTCATTCTGGGCCTCTGAATTCTCAATTTTGCACTTGCGCATTTTTTCAGCTGCTGACGTCAGCATGACGTTAGCGGTACAACGGATGACATCAACATGATGTCAGCAGTGGGACCCTCTTGTACGGTGATGATGTTAGCAGGGTGACGTGGCAGTACAGCAGGGTGATGACGTGGTAGTACGGTGGCAGGCCGACGCAGGCAGGAAGGGGTGAGATGGCGGCAACTTGGTGGGTGACGTGGTGCTTATGTCACGCAAGGGGAGGGCGATTTCCGGTTTGTGGCGCACTGCTTTTGTGCCTGGGCGGTATTGATAGGGGGGTATCCGCCATAGCTGGGAGGGTGACGCGTGGCGGGAGTACGACGGCAAAACCGCCGATCTCCCGGGCGCTAACCTTCGGTATGTCGGGGCACAAAAAGACCCGCCCACCGCAGATCTCGGGCTCTGGTGATCGGACGACTGGCGGATAAGACGAGGTGGCAGACGGATAAGAAGGGGGCTCGAGCGCCAATTAATTTTAATTTTTAATGCGGCAGGGGTAGAAAACTTTAGGAAAAGTGGGTTTTTTGGGGTTGAATGCGCGCGGGGTAAAATATTTTCATGCATGACTTTAGGATAAGGGCGGAAAGAGGGTTTTTATGCATAGGAGTAAGTCTCAATGCATTTGGAAGGGGTTTTTATCAACAACATGAGGGTTCTTACTAAGTTTCAGGCAAACCTAGTAATTCCCAAGGGATGCTTATGGTTATTTTTCAACCAGGGGGAGGGGATAAGTATATAGGGGAGTTATTAACATAGTTTTTAGTAGGGGAAGGGGAAATAGATAGGGAGCTATATAGTAAAAGTTAATAGTTAATATGACAGGTGATAAGAAAGCGCTAAGTATGTGAATCTTAGGCTATTAAGGGGAAAAATGATTTATAACAGGAGTATGAATATTCCTTGGGCAAAGCAGATCTTTACCAAGGCAATTGATATGAAAATGATGAAACTGAGAGATATCAAGTAGATCTTGACCTCTTTGGGGAAGTTAGTGAATGATTTGGGGAATGAGGAAGAAGGGGGAGTTAGACATGCCTCGCTTGAGTCCTTCAAATGGCCACTTCCTGATAATTGTGATCTGAACAGATATGACACTTGAAAACATGAAATTGATCACAAATCAACATTATGCAACCTCAAAAATACTTACCCAACCTACTTACCTAGAATTTTTTCTTCTTTTTGGTTTGGGTGCACTTAGACTTGCAGACCCAGCTTTTCAACTTTTTCTTTTTCTGTCCTCCTATCTACATCTACACTTATTTCATCCAGGGGCTGAGATTAAGCTGTTGAGCACCCTTGCTTCTCTACCTATCTAGGAATCTGCCAAGATTAAGCTGTTTGGACAGATGTTGATTCTCTATATTCTAAAACAGGAAATTGAAACCTAGGGAGACCAAGATTAGACTGTTTGGATTTCCCTTTAACCAAAAATTCTTCAAAAATGGACTAGTACATCAAAATTGGAACACAACAGTGGCACTAGAACTGGCACATTCCCTGGCATCCTTCTTTGGCTTCTGTAGTAAATATGGAACATTGCAGCATGCAAAGAATGACATATTTGGCATGTAAAAATGTCAATCATGAAAGATGAGTAACCTGCTGCAGCAGGAGGCTAACAATCCGTATGATCCCCTGGTATTTGCAAGAACCACTATGAAAAGGTGTATTATACATGGATCCACGAGACATTTCACTGGCACGAGGAGGACCCTTGAAGGTACTACTATAGTGCCTCCAAACGCCATGACCCGCTTAGTATAACAATAAACTGGAAGGCTACTTCGTAGGAAATAATAGCTCAGGAAGCAACAACAACAACAAAAATAGTGAGCAACAACCCAACGCAGGACAAGGGAAACAAGAAGATTGTCGAGAATATAGAGGCAGAGAAAAGATTCAAGATGAAAACAGATCCTATCGTGAAGAAAGCAACTTTGGCAACAGAAGCAAAGAGGGAGAAGCAGATAAAGGGAGTAGAGTGAAGGAAGAGAGAAAAACAAGGGATGCAGGAAGAAGAATTGAAGTTGTAGGAGATAGAGAAGAAGTTGAGGGAAGACCATGAGTTTAGGAGGAGAGAAAGAGAAGAGAAGCAAAAATAGGAGGAAGAAGAAAGGCAAGGAACGATGACAGAGTAAATAGCGCCCATATAGGTTAAGGAGTCACAACAACCAACAACTGAAGAAGAGGGTGAATAGATGTAGGATTGGGAGCTTTCTCAATAGATTGAGCAACATATTGAAGAGACATACATGGAGTTGGAACACGAGCCACAAAATAAAGACACTAACCTCATGCTGAGAGCACCAAAGGTCATCTCTTAGTCTTTTCCACCTACAGTGTCAGAACTGGTCCCAAGTGAGCAAGGAGAAGCAATTCTTCTTGATGATGATCCAGTCATGGATGTGTATAATCTATTATTTAATGAGTAACAGAAGAGGATTGTGCAGGTGCAGAGGAAGCACTTTCTGGATGATCACACATAACTTGCATTCATGAAGGAAAAGGTGATGGTGCTAAACATATGGAAGCATCCAATGAACCTTACTGATGCCACTTTGGCCTATGTAGGAACGACAAGCTCAAATGTTAAGTTCCTATTGGTCAAGAATGAACAACTGGAAAAGAAATTGCAGGCTGCTAGGTAAGAGGCAGAACAACTTCATGAGTAGAGTGCAATTTCTACAATGGGAGAGATGAGGAAAGTGATACTCGCTGAAGTATCAACACTTGAGACTACCATGCATAAGTTGTATGACGGATTTGTCACCGTGCATAAAGCAGTTGTCTGAGTGCATGACCTACAACACCAGAGAAAGGAGTTTGTTCAAACTCTCAAGAATGTACATGCTGCGATCACCCATGTGCAAGAGTGGACAATGCGGTACAAGGGGGCCCCACTTCACTTAGCTAAGAAGGTGAAGCCATACGTAGAGCTGGAGAAATCAAAAGTCAGGATGTTTATCCAGAAATATGAGAAGCTCGCCCCATTCATTAGCAACATACATGCCTCATATGCACAGTTGTACAACAATTTGGATTTAATGGTGAGAACACATAGGATCCCACCAATCGGTTCCCTCATTGAGGCTAAACCAAAGAAACAAGTCTGACTAGAGATCAATGAGTACATGGAGTAGCTAAGATGAGAGGTTACCCTAGAAGACTTGGAGCTAAATGCACATGACACACATAAGTACATTGGTGGTCTGGTCATGGTCAACACCATGCTGCACATGCTTCAGGATGAGTTGGATACAGGTTCCAAGACCATATACCCGAATGCTATGAAGGCAAGAGTCGACTATCAGAAAGACACCATCAAGCAGTTTGGGGACATCATCATGCAATACCAAGCTTGGCATCAATATGCGACCGAGAAGCACCAATTAGAGGTTGTCGAGTTGGTATTTCCCCAAACTTCAGAGTCATAGTGTTTTGTCTTGTTAGGTTGTCTCTAGCCTATTTTGCCTCACACGGATTATGTGGAAAATGAAATATTATTTTTAAATATGTTGTAAGTGAAATTCCAAGTGTCATTAGTGGAATGTGAAAGGTCATCATGTTATGTAATGAGTTATTTGTAAAGAAGTTGAAGAGTCATGAGGGTAGTCAAAGAGTCACAAAGGGGAATGTCAAGGGTCGCCCCACCCTTTGTTATAAATAGAATCTCATAACTCATAGAACAGGCTTTTGGGAGCCAAGCTTTTGGCTAGGCTTAAGCTTAGGAAAGGGTTGGGAGTATTGTGACGTGCCTTGGCTTCTCCACAATGTAGAGTGAATGTACTTCTTTGGAGGAGCATGTGTTCTAAACTGTAATGTTCCACTATTGGGGCTAGTGGTCATCAATGGTGTATGTATGGATGGAAATTTCACTTATAATATTAATATCAAAGCCAACACGCTTTCATGCATATGTTTTTATTTTATTTGGACTATTCTGGTTCCTCTAGCAATATATGTTATTTACCTTACGCGTTTTCTTATGAACTACTCTATATGCAATTGTACGAATCGTGTTGAATGTGTGTTGTTGGATTAACTCATCACTTTAATTCGTGGACTATTCTGCATTTTAGTTTGTGATGTCATTCCGCTCATGTGTTCCTTTCAAGCTGTGTACTATTACAAGCTTCTAAGGGGCACACTTCCTTTTCCCCTCTGTGTGTTAGAACCTTCATGCATCACACTTGACTCTTCGCAGGGTCACACACTTGCTCTCACCCAAAGTTATCATAATTATCTCTGCGTGCTACTGTGGTGAAGGAATTACACTACAACTCATTCCTGGGACTCCTACTCCAAACGGTTTGAGGTCTATTTGGGACTTCTTATTGGGGAGATCTCCTGAATGTAGGCGAGTCCAACACCTTCAACATTTCTAGCACTAGAAGGAGGGTCAAATGACATGCTGAGCCCTTGAAGTCTTCTTTGAATTTCTGCACATATTTCATGACTTTTTTTGAAATCATAACCTCAACATGTTTCTGTCATGCTGTTGACGGTTGTGAGAATTATAGATGACTTATCCAAATATAAGTTCAATGGCTATAATGGAACACCCTCGTTTAGGCTCAAGTGCACAATTGCCTTCTTTGGCTTCTATGATAGGCATGATGTCCCCTCAGATGACATACCTATGGGTTGTTCTCTTTCACATTCGAAGGGTGTACAAAGAATTAGTGTCACACATTTCTCACAGCTTCTCTACACTCTTTTGATCATATGTTTAGAGTATTATGCATGCTTTCGTTCTTTATGACCATAAAGCACTTAATAAAAAAATTAGAATTGTGAAAATCACTTGATGAATCTCTTGAGAATTTTCACGATCATTTTCTTCATTACTGTTATGAATTTCTTGAAGATGAAGTTGATTGGAAATTTTTGGAGGAAAGATTTTAGTATCTTGTTCACATTCTTGAGAATCCACATGAGTTAGAATCTTTCAAACCTCTCCCAACATACCTTGGCGTTAGAGCTTCTAAATCTAAGATGAACAAGGTTGGTGTCCCAAGTGACCCTCCATCACCTTCTCATCAATCAGCTTTAGCTCCACGGGTCGAGGTGGGAGAAGTTGAGAATCCACCTATTGATCTGTTACCATCTCCTCTTACCCCACCTGCTAAGGATTTTTTCACAGGTTTGGACTGCAAGCCCGATGGTTGTCATGTGGTGTTATGTTCATTTGTCTCAGATCTCGCATGCGATTTTGACGAGGATCAAGTTTTGGATGGAGTTGGTGTCAAGGAAGACTTAGAGAACTGACATGTATATATCGGTATCTAATGGTTAGGCTTATACAAGGTTGCATGCAGGTATCCCACCTTCACATGTGTAGACATTATCAGCTAGATCGTCTCACACATAGATCAATAGACTATGACATTGAGCAGTGCCAGTGGGATAGAGCTTGCCACTTTCAGGGCAGAGAACATTCAGCAGATGTATCATTTTCCCAAGCCATTGAGGCGCATGGACACACTTTTCTATGCCTTCCATAGCCATGTGAACACAAGGAATATAGTCAAGCACTAGGTGAAAGAGCCATTAAATTTTAGGCAGACACCCAATCATGTTTACAAGATAGTCTCTTAGGAAGGCTTATGAGTTCTTTATCATCTTTGCATGCAGAATATATGGTCAAGAGAAAACAAAAATCTTTCCTAAAGGTTGGGTAGTCTTACTAGACCAGTTGGTGAGTGATGGAAGGCCATTCAATTGGTCAGACTTGTTGGCTTATCAGTTGAAAACCCATGTGGCTAAGGCTCAAAATCCACCCAATCATGAGAAAGCGAGATTCTACATGTCTGCATACTTATTGGATGTAATCTGTGCTCAGCAGCAGTTTCTTGGCATGAGGTGGACATGGAAAAAAAAGAGACTGCCATCAACATATATTGAAAGTTTCTTTCAGACTGTAGCTACCAAGGAGTAACGGCAAGGCTAACCTATCATTTCATAATCCCATTGTACAAGCTTATCTTTGAGCAGGATCCACCTTGCATGTCCTGAGAAGTAATGGAGGTGATACTTAACATTGTAGATTGGTATGCCTCACCAGGTGGCAACTTCATCAGAGTGTTTGGAGGAGAGAAGCCTCCACATGTTCTACCAAGGTATGCCACAGACAAGCTTGTCATGAAAGAGGTATCATATCACCTCTCCACAGGGTTCTCAGCAAGACTACATAGGAAGAAGAAAGCACCATGGCCCACTCTTCCTTTGCGGATTAGATTGTACTAGATTAAGAGATTGAAAGATGAAGACGCCGAAGCCAAGGAGATATTAAAATTCAAGTTAGGCACCAAAGAATTTAATCCATATGATCCCCACAGTATTTGCAAGAACCACTGTGTGAAGGTGTATTATCCATGGATCCACAAGACATTTCACTGGCACGAGGAGGACCTTTGGAGGTATTGATACAATGCCTCCAAATTCCATGAGTTGGTCAGTATAGTAATAACTTGGAAGGTTGCTTTGTAGGCAACAACAAATCAGGAAGCAACAACAACATCAACAATGAGCAACAACACAATTCAGGACAAGGGAAAGAGGAAGACTATCAAGAATCTAGAGGTAGAGCAAAGCTGCAAGATGAAGGAAGATCATATCATGAAGAAAGAAACTTTGGCAATAGAAGCAAAGAGGGAGCAATGGATAAAGAGAGTAGAGTGAAGGAAGAGAGAAAAACAAAGGCTATAGGAAGTAGAATTGAAGTTGTAGGAGATGGAGAAGAAGTTGAGGGAAGAGTAGGAGATGAGGAGGAGAGAAAGAGAAGAGAAACATAAACATGAGGAAGAAGAAAGGAAAGGTACAATAACAGAGAAAATAACACCCATACAGGTTGAAGAGTTGAAACAGTTGAAAACTGAAGAAGAGGGTGAATAGGTGCAACATCAAGAGCTTACTCAACAGATTGAGAAATGTATTGAAGTGACTGACATGGAGTAGGATCAAGAGCCACAAAATGAAGACACTAACCTCAAGGCGAGAGCACTAGAGGTCATCTCTCAGTCTCTGCCACCTCCAATGTCAGAACAAGTCCCAAGCAAGCAAGGAGATGTGGTTCTCCTTGATGATGATCCAGTCATGGATGTGTACAATCTATCATTTGATGAGTTGTAGAAGAGGATTGTACAACCACAGAGGAAGCACTTTTTGGATGATCACCCATCACTTGCATTCATGAAGGAAAGGGTGATAGTGCTAGAGATCAAGAAGCATCCAACGACCCTTACCAATGCCACCTTGGCCTATGTAGGAGAAACAAGCTATAATGTTAAGTTCATGTTGATCGAGAATGAACAATTGGCAAAGAACTTGCAGGTTGCCAGGAAAGAGGCAGACCAACTTCATGAGTAGAGTGCATTTTCCTCAATGGGAGAGACGAGGAAAGAGATATTCACTAAAGTATTAACACTTGATACTACCATGTGGAATCTCTATGATAGATTTGTCACGATACATAATGCAGTTGTTCGAGTGGATGACCTACACCAATGTAGCAAAGAGTTTGTTCAAACTCTCAAGAACATACATGCTGCCATTGCCCATGTGCAAGAGTGGACAATGCAGTACAAGGACCCCCCTCTTCACTTAGCCAAGAATATGAAGCCACAGGCAGAGCCGGAGAAATCAAAAGTCTGGATGTTGATCTAGAACTATGAGCAACCCGTCCCATTCATCAACAACATACAAGCTTCATAAGCATAGTTGCACACTAGTTTGGATGTCATGGTGATAACATATAGGATTCGATCAATCGGTTCCCTCACCAAGGCTAAACCAAAGAACCAAGTCTGGCTAGAGATCAATGAGTATGTGGAGCATCTAAGACGAGAAGTCACCAGATAAGACTTGGAGCTAAGCACACATAACATGCAGAAGTACATTGGTGGTTTATTCATGGTTAACACCATACTCCACATGCTTCAGGATGAGTTTGATACATGGTCGAGGACCATATACCCAGATGCTATGGAGGCAAGAGTTAAAGTTCGCTATCAGAAAGACACCATCAAGTAGTTTGGGGACATCACCATGCAATACCAAGCTTGGCATCAATATGTGATCGAGCAACACCAAGTGGAGGTTGCCGAGTTGGTCTTTCCCTAAACTTTAGCATCATAGTGTTTTGCCTTGTTAGGCTGTTTCTAGCCTATTTTGTCTCACATGGGTTATGTGGAAAATGCAATACTATTTGTAAATATACTATAAGTGAAATTCCAAGTGT
Source organism: Pinus taeda (assembly GCA_000404065.3). Lineage (NCBI taxonomy): Eukaryota > Viridiplantae > Streptophyta > Pinopsida > Pinales > Pinaceae > Pinus > Pinus taeda. The sequence goes on from APFE031348616.1 coordinate 448,771, forward strand.
CATGAATGGAATGTGAAAGGTCATCATGTTATGTAATGAGTTATTTGTAAAGAAGTTGAAGAGTCATGAGGGTAGTCAAAGAGTCACAAAGGGGAATGTCAAGGGTCACCCCACCCTTTGTTATAAATAGAAGCTCATAACTCATAGAACATGATTTTGTGAGCCAAGCATTTGGCTAGGCTTAATCTTAGGAAAGGCTCGGGAGTATTGTGACGAGCCTTGGCTTCTCCACAACTTAGAGCGAGAATACTTCTTTGGAGGAGCAGGTGTTCTTGAATGTAATGTTCCACTATTGGGGCTAGTGGTCATCAATGGTGTATGTATGGATGGAAATTTCACTTATAATAATAATATTAGAGCCATCACTCTTTCATGCATATGTTCTTATTGCAGTTGGACTATTCTGGTTGCTCTAGCAATGTATGTTGATTAACTTATGCATTTGCTTATGAACTAGTTTGTATGCAATTGTACGAATCCTGTTGAATGCATGTTGTTGGATGAACTCATCACTTTAATTTGTGGACTATTCTGCATTTTATCTTGTGATGTCATTCCATTCGTGTGTTCCTTTTAGGCTGCCTACTATTGCAGGCTTCTAAGGGGCACACTTCCTTTTCCCCTCCATGTGTTAGAACCTTCATGCATCGCACTTGACTCTCCACAGGGTCACACACTTTCTCTCACCCAAAGTTATCATACTTATCTATGCGCACTATCATGGTCAAGGAATTACACTACTACCCACTACTAGGACTCCTAGTCCAAATAGTTTGAGGTCTAGTTGGGACTTCTTATCCGGGAGATCCCCTGAATGTTAGTGGGTCCAACATCGTAAAAAAATTCTAAAAAATAGGAATGTGTAATGATTCAAAATGGGGGAGGACCCACATCTATACCATCAAAGATTACCACATTACCATCATTATCCAAAATTAGATGCAAAGGTAATTCCCATGTAAGTCTCTTACATGCATGCATCACATAAAGTTTGACTTATTCAATTTGACAACCTCAAAAAATTAATATTTATATATAACCAGGTCCAAAAAAACATGAATGTCTGTGCATCCATACCAAACAAAACTTGTGTTGCCATCAAAATGTATGACTGAAAAATTTGCCATAATAAAAAATTAAGGCTATTCAAAATTCAACCTACAACCAAAAATCAGAATTTATAAGTAAATGCACTGAATTGTTCTCATTTTCTGCCAAGAAATTTTCCATTGAAAAAGTAGATCACTTGTTATCCATATGTTCCTGTTCACCCACATCTTTGGAGGCAGAAGTGGTGGATATGGAGAATATCTAAGGGGGCATAACTTTTCCGAATTGAGATGTGCAGAATTTTCCAACAAGGGCTCAAGATTGGTAGATTTTGCAGTAAAAATGTCAATATATTTTCTAGATGGGGGATTTTTAGGATGAGCATAAGAAGTAGCATCTTTGGGATTTAAATCAGTGTTGACTTTTCCTGAAGGAGATGAAGAGGCACGAGTAGCAGGGGAGTGTGAATAACTAGAAGCATGGTGAACTACTTTGGGGTCAACTTCCAAAAACTTATTATCAACATTGAATGGTTATGGGCTAGCGTTCCAAGCATCATTAGCATCCCAAACATTATTATTTGGCTGTGGCTCAGGAATCTCATATATATTTGGGTGTGGCCTTAGAGAAGGAGTGGAGCTATTTTTCTACATTGGAGGAAAGCATGAAATGTTGGGGGATCCCAGATACAGGTGGCATGTAGTTTCCAACTGATGAACTTCATTCAAATTAGCATTGAAATGCATAGAAAAGTGAGCCTTCTTATTTATTCTTGTATCCCACTAGCCAAGGGGGCCTATTTCTCCCGCCTTAGCCTTTTCTTTATGCTCAAGACTAAATTCCTATCTGCAATTAATCAACATTAATAATAACCAACTAAAACATGTTAATTTAATACATCAATCCTTTCCTCTTTTAAATTACTACATCCCAGATGCATCAACAAAGGATAACTGTTTCTCATGTGGTTGAGTGAAGGTTGGCTAAGAGGGGGGTTCGAATTATGGAAGGGATAGGAAGGAAACATTATGCAGAGGTATAAGTGCCAGAGTTTTTTGACAATAAAACCATCATTTGATTAAGTCTTTTAATCTTTTACCCATTTGTTCATGCCCTTTTCTTTTTATTTCATTTCTGGGTATATGCAGGTTCACTTTGAACATAGAATTTTGTCATTTAATTGATAGAGTCTTTCTTCCCTAAAAAAAAAAACAATTCATTGCTTGAATGTCAGAATTCTTAAAATGACACATTTATTTTTCCCCTCTTCTATTTTTTGGAATAAGGTTTTCTGCATCTCGGAAGTTACAATAAGGAATTGAATAATTTAAAGAATGAGACAATGAAATGGTGTATAAGGAATCAAATATCAAAGACATGCAATACGATTTCTCCCATGGGGTGTTGCTTAAGATAAAATAGGGTTATGCATGTGGGAAGGTTCATGATCTTTTGTGAGCCATTTTCCTTTTTCCTTTTTTATTTGATTAGAGCATAAATTCCATGGGGAGTAGGATATAATTACAAGGAATAGATGGCAGAATGCCAAATTGAAATAGGGGTTTGCTGAGATAAAAGAGGATTGCATATTGGGAGGCCTAGTAGTTCATGTGGGGCTCCCCCCCCACCTTTTTTTGCTCAGAGCATAAAAGCTTCAAGGGGTAGGGCATAATTGCAAGCAAAGCAAAATCAAAATAGGGTTTAGTTACATCAGGGATTTCATTATTTCAAAACTAAAATAGAGCGAAGACCCCTTTTAAAAATATTTTTTCCTTTAGAATCAATCAATGGCTCAAGATTTAATTAAAACCCCATTTGGTAGAGTGGCTTGGAATTGTAGATACAGGGAGTTCATTGAGGGTTGAGGAAGAAAAGCCATAGGTAAATGGGAGAAATATGTATTTAAACACAAATTATTGCAAAACACACAAAAATTAACTAATCGATGAAAAATGCATTGTAAAATGTAATTAACAATTATAACTTACATGTACTTCTACTCAAGGACTGATAAAATAAGCAATTATCTCAATGAATAACTTCCAAACCTCCAATTCAAGCTCAATATCCCTCAGTAATCATGGTGGTTTTCTAACTAGTAAAAATCCCAAATGAATTTGAAAAATGAAAACCAAAAGGTTAAACACAAATGGAGTAAAAACGATCATGAACAAAAACCATAGATCTGAACCAAAATCCATTCTCACTATAGATCAAACACATGAATGGAGCATTAAAATCGTAGGACAGAGTTGGAGATTTCTATACAATGCATTTAAGACTAGAATTGGTGTGAAGCTCGTGCAAGTCTAATGACTTAACCAAATACACACATCTCAAAGGAAGGGTGAGTCTCAAATGAGAAAAAAAACACTTACAATGTTAACTCATATGAAAATTCATGGGTCGTGCCCCATGATACCCCGTAGTGGTGGATCACAACTAGTTATCGATGTGGCGGTTTGGATGTATGCACTCAACGGACCTCCAGTAACATAAAAATATCAACATCCAAAACATTTACAATTTGTTTACCACATAGGACTAAGGAAGAAAGGCCCAAAACAACCATTAATATATATATCCACAACATATTATCGAATGCCACTTCCAAACATCCACTGTAATAATCCACATCACATAACTATATAAAAAATGCCATAAGGATCACATAATGTAACCATTCAAATGAACCACAACAAATATATAATATAACCATATCAAATGTCTGCCAAATGATAATGCCATAACACTCAATGTGAATTAAATAATCACAATACAATATGTATGGTAACGTTATGTTTTGAATCATATTATAGAGTTTCAACAATGCATTTGAGGAATTTAAACATAACTCTTTTAAGCTAGCCTATGCACTTCAAAATTTTGTAAATATAATTTATGCCATGAACTATTCGCCAATATAGCACCAATGTTTTGACGATGGCATACAAGAACAAATACCATATTTAGGATGTGGCCACTTCATACTTT